>BLSH010023060.1:239720-267923 GCA_018402905.1 Glandirana rugosa
AAAGTTTACCTCTACAAATATCTCAGAGCCATAAATGACGACTCCTAAAGAAGAGAACATCAACCCTTTGATCCTAATGGGTTCAGTTATCAACTCTTCGAACCTAGTCAGAATCGAGACCGATTATCTCAACTAGCTTGTGGACCCCTGCATTACAGAACGATCTGATTACAGAACGATCTGATACTGGACTAGGTAGAGATTACTACTGCTTTGAGGGACAGATTGCAGATCTAATAACATCTCCCATTTTTCTTGCTTTTGCAGCCCTCTAGCACTTTCCGGTACTTTTTTACAGTCATTTTTGTGCTGAAAAGTTTGGGGTCCCCATTGACTTCAATGGGGTTCGGGGTCCGGGGTAAAGTTCGGATAACGTTCAGTACCGAACCCGAGCGTTTCTGCGAAGTTCAGCCGCACCGGCCGAACCCAAATATCCAGGTGTTCGATCAACTCTATTAGCCAGAGCTAAGACTGATCCAAGCTTCTCAACTATTGACTTGGGTAATCCTAGTTTCCCAACTACAAGAGAAGAAATCCTCAGCAGTAAATACCGAGACTCTATAAACATCTCCATTTGAAAAACAGGAGTCACACCCACAGCCAGTGGTGACAGCAAAAAAGTGAAAACTCCAAGACCCTAACTCCTACTGTCTTATTCGTAACAAATTAAATGAATGTAAAGCATTTATAAAGAACTATGCCACTTGTTTTAGATGTTGTGCATCTATGGAGCACTTTTGAGAAATTGTAAGCTACAGTTAAGTGATCAGAATGTGACTATGATCAATCTTACACCAAGGCCCTTTGAAAGAGGGCTCTATATCCACTGAAGATCTAATGCCTGCAATGGATCATGGTAGGGGGAGTCATGAGCAGTCACCTCTAGTGATTATACCTGAATATAGTAAGCAAAGGACAAAGGAAAACCAATGCCAAAATATGTAGTGGCATTGCACAGAGCAGCCCCTTACCTCCTCTTCTGGGGTCCCCTGCTCTTCACCCCTCTTCTCCTGTGTACACCCATAGCAAGCCATGTACTATGGGCTATGGGGGTACACATGTGGATGTGCTCCCGAGCTGGGCTGTGTGCGCCCATAGTCCCCTTCTCCCTCTTCATAGGATTTGACTGACAGCAGCAGGAGTCAATAGTTCCAGCTGTTTTCAGTGAAACCTGTGAGAGCAGGGAGAGGGGAGAGAAGAGCTGCAGACTAACACAGTGCTGGATCGATGTAGGACTTAGATAAGTGTGTTTAGGGGGGGGGCAGCTAATAGAATGCATTAGGGTAAAAAAAACCTTTTGACTTTAGAACCACTTTAACCACTTCAGCCCCGGAAGGATTTCCAGCTTTAGGACCGGAACCCTTTTTGCGATTCGGCACTGCGTCGATTTAACTGAAAATTGCGCGGTCTTGCGACGTTGTACCCAAACAAAATTTGCGTCCTTTTTTCCCCACAAATAGAGCTTTCTTTTGGTGGTATTTGATCACCGTTGCGTCATTTCTGATCGCCGCTATAAACAAAAGAAGAGCGACAATTTTGCAAAAAAAACCCAAATTTCTTACTTTTTGCTAAAATACAAATCCAAAAAAAAAAATATAAAAAAACATTTTTTTCATCGGTTTTGGCCGATTTATATTCTTCCTCATATTTGTGATAAAAAAAAATCGCAATCGGCGTTTATTGATTGGTTTGCGCAAAAGTGGTCGCGTTTACGGATCTGCGATTTTTAGCGGTACTGCGATATTTCAGCGGACATGTCGGAACATTTTGACACTTTTTTGGGACCATTGGCATTTATACAGCGATCAGTGCTATAAAAATGCACTGATTACTGTGTAAATGCCATTGGCAGTGAAGGGGTTAACCTGCAGGGGGCACTCTAAGGGTTAACTATGTTCCCTGGGCGTGTTCTAACTGTGAGGGGACTGCTCTAGCTGGGGAAGGGAAGTGGTCACAGCCTCCATGTACAGGAAGGCTGTGATCACAGCCCTTCCCCCCTCACAGAACGGAGGTCCGTGTTTACATACACGGACCTCCGTTCTTTCACTCCGGGGGGGGCATCGCGGGTGGCCGGTGGAGATCGACTCCGCCGCACCCGCTCCCTGGCCCTCCCCGGACACAGTGAGCGTGCGGGCGTGCCTCCGGCAGCGCGCCCACTGTGCGCGATCTGGCGGCCGCCGTCATATGACGCCGATTCGCCTTAGAGAGCCACTTTGCTGCCGTCAAATGCCGATCGGCGGTTGGCAAGTGGTTAATGCAAAGATAGAGGTATTACCCTAAACATTGCACATGTGTGCTTGCACAGTAGAAACCATCGGTGGTCATTATTGGTGCTTCCCGCTCCAAACATCGTGTGTACTTGTAAAACTATGGTCAAGACAGTTCAAGAGATCCAATGAAATCTGACAAGATTTCCTATGAAAAGTCAAGCCTACATCAGAGAATCATATTACAGCAGTGTCAGTAAAAGGACATTCACATCTCACACTACTACTAACATACCATCTTAAAGTCAGCCACTACACATACTGTAGCTGCTGACTTTTAATATTAGGACACTTACCTGTCTTGGAGTCCAGCAATATCAGCATCCCAGCCAATGTTTACATCAGCTGTTTGGTGCTGTCACCGCCATTGCCGGTAAGGGAACCCGACAGTGAAGCCTTGCGGCCCTACTGCACGTGTGCGAAGCACGCTGCGCTCTCTCACTGGCCTAGCAGGGTGGGTGGGTGGAACTCCGCTTTAATGTTCACCAGTTCATGAAGAAGGCATCCAAATGACCATCTACTTACTACAGAGTTGCTAGTAGATGACTAGCAAAAACCTCAGACTAGTTCTGTCATCGATGAAACTACACCTGGTGAATGCAGGACAGTAACATATCTTCTCTTATAGAATCCGACTAAAAGTCTCAAAGATTTCCATTCTATGTTTCTGCAATGTAGCTGCAGATTCATCCATCAAGACCACAGCTAATATAGATGACAGTTCAAGCATCACACTAAAAACCCTGTTAACGGTGAAAGGCCGTAGAACCTCATTGAACTCATTATACAGTCATAGTGCACTAAAGTCCCTTTCTTCACAAGATAAAAGCAGCGCCTCCTAAAGCTTGACTTACCAAAAAAGTTAATTGAACCAACTGGCCCACTTCCACTTCCAAGGGAATTAGCAAGTCCTCTCAGCTTTGAAGAAGTGACTTGATGCCGTCAGAAGCTGCTGCAGATGTGATAAGTTCAGGACACCTTGAGCAATCAGAGATTTCATCTCATTCATAAGAGATTATTTTGCATGTTTTCTCTTTTCTTCTTGTGTCTTTTAGGATCAGAAGACTAGCTACCATTTCTGGACTTATGTTATGTTATAGTGAAATCTAAGAATTTTAGGTGGGAGGTGTATCCTACTCATGATGTCTGAGTGGCCCCAGTAAAACACCTCCTAATGATGACACAGCATGCTAGAAGCAGATGGAAGGCAATGCATGGATCCAGTGCATTCACTGCTTTCCACTCTTAACATGTCAACCTTCCATCCAGGGGCGTAGTGATATGGGTTGCAGGGGTTGCAATTGCAACCGGACCCCATGCTCCAGAGGGCCCGTGTGCCTCCCTTGTACACCTGGATAGGAGGGATGGCGAGGGCAGCATTTAGAGGAACCAATCTCCCCCATTTTTCTCCTAATGCAGGAGATTCGTTCCTCTATATGCTGCCCCCGCCACCCCTCCTATTCAGTTTACTTGTCTTCTGCTGTTCCCAGGGTCCCTGTGTGCTTCCCTGGTCCCCCCCACAGAGCTGCTGTCTTCCCCCTTCCTCTATCCTGCCAGCTGCTGTAGAAGATGTGTCGTGATGGAGAGATGGGAACGGGTTGGTAAATTTGTCATTTAGCAGCTCCTCCCTTTTCTGAATGGACAGAGCCGGTGATTGGTACCAATTTATAATATCATTCATAACTGAAGCATAGTAAACTGTTGTTACTATACTTCCATTTCTGAATGAATGGGAGGCTCGGTACACAACTATTCCTGTCCATTCATTCTGTGCAGCTCAGGCTACACAGATGGAGATTGAGGGCTGAGGTTTGTTTAGACCCCTGATATCTCATAAAAGCCCCCCAACAGGGCTCCTAAAAAAATGAAAAAAATAAAATTGTAAAAGAAATAAATTAAATGGTAAAAAAAAATTAAATTAAAATAAAAATGAAAAACTACTGACACCAGTGAGGGAGCTATCAGGATTGCAAAGGGTGCAATTGCCCTGGCAATGCACCATCATGGGGAGGCCCGAAGATGGCAGAAAGGGGGCCTGCTGCGGAACTTGTGAAATGGCCCCCCTGTGGGACCGTAATAAAGAGACCCGCGATAGGAGTAAAGTCCCCAGGATCAGTGGGAAAAGAGAGGGCCCTGGCCGGGGGTCAGGGGGCCCTTCATAATTTCTTGCACCGGGGCCCTGAAGGTTCTAGTTATGCCTCTGTTTCCATCAGACATGTTTCTTATATGGGTGGAACATTCATTTGGCCCCAGAGTGTCTCTAGGTGGCCCGGGTTCTTTAGGACAATGGTGAATCTATTTTGGATGAGGGCTTTAGCAACGACATGCTTTTATCATAACAATGGATGTACAAATGACGCTTCTACTCTTATCTATACAGATGTACTGACATACCCCTCATTTCTTCGTCCCCCTGAAGAAGAAAAAACACATTTTCTGAAACGCGTTGGGTTCCTCCCCTACACTAACCTACCATCATCATCATATGATGATGGCAGACTCGGTGGACTACTCAGTCTTTTTCTGCGTCACTTTTCTATGTTTTCTATATGTTTGTCATTTGTGGGGTTTTGGGGCAATGCACATGTACAATATCAAGAATTATAAAAATTGTTGTATTAAGCACTGTCAAGCATTTGCTTACACAATACAGCCATACATAGTTTTATGAAATCAGGAAAAACTATATCTTGATAAAACAAAGATTTTTTTGTGATGACATTTTAAGCAGTTGCATTGAATTACCTTTAAGAGTCTCATTTTCTTGGGGGATTGTTATAATTTTATTTTCAATGGATGGACATTGGAAACACTTTTTCTAAATATGCCCCTGGCTTAACCACTTCAGCCCCGGAAGGTTTTGCAGCTTTAGGACCAGAGCACTTTTTGCGATTCGGCACTGCGTCGCTTTAACAGACAATTGCGCGGTCGTGCGACGTTGTACCCAAACAAAATTTGCGTCCTTTTTTTCCCCACAAATAGAGCTTTCTTTTGGTGGTATTTGATCGCCTCTGCGTCATTTCTGATCGCCGCTATAAACAAAAGAAGAGCGACCATTTTGCAAAAAAACCCACATTTCTTACTTTTTGCTAAAATTCAAATCCAAAAAAAAATATAAAAAAACATTTTTTTCACCGTTTTTGGCCGATTTATATTCTTCCTCATATTTGCGATAAAAAAAATCGCAATTGGCGTTTATTGATTGGTTTGCGCAAAAGTGGCCGCGTTTACGGATGATGAGAATTCATTTCTGGGGTTTTTTTTTTTTTTTACTAGTAATGGCGGCGATCTGCGATTTTTAGCGGTACTGCGATATTGCAGCGGACATGTCGGACATTTTTGACACTTTTTTGGGACCAATGACATTTATTCAGCGATCAGAAATTTAAATGTCCACTGATTACTGTATAAATGTCATTGGCAGTGAAGGGGTTAACCTGGGGGGGGGAGCTAGGGGTTAAGTGTGTTCCCTGGGTGTGTTCTTACTGTGGGGGTTGGGCTAACATGGGCATGAGAGATCTAACTGATCCCAGTGACTTGGATCAGTAGATCTCTCATGCCCCACTGACAGGGCGGGGAACCGCCGTGTTTACATCGGCGGTTCCCCTTCTTTTCCCTGTAGCCGCTCATCGCAGCTCACCGGCGGACATCGGGTCCGCCCGAGCCGCGGGCACACTCCTCGGGAGTGCGGCGGGTGCGCGCGCGCGCCCCCTGGTGGCCAAAATGCGAATCGCCGTTTATTTACGGCGATTCGCGCCCAGCTCCCCGACTGCCGCCGTGAAAAGACGGCGCGCGGTCGGGAAGCAGTTAATACTCAATGGCCACTTTATAAGGTACACCTGTTCAATTGCTTAGTAACACAAATTACTAATCAGCTTATCAAATGGCAGTAACTCAATGCATTTAGGCATCTCAATATGGTGAAGACGACTGAAGTTCAAACCAAGCATCAGAATGGGGAAGAAAGGGGATTTAAGTGATTTTGAACATGGTATGGTTGTTGGCGCAAGCAAGGCTGGTCTGACTATTTCAAAAACTGATCTACAGGGATTTTCACACACAACCATCTCTAGGGTTTACCAGTGATCAGGGCTGCTGTTGGAAACCACAGGGCCCCATACAGCCTACCTGACAGGGCCCCCCCTGGCTGAAAAGTATCTGAATACATTTATTTATCAGTCCCTTTCTCTACAGCCTCAACTGCACAGATGAATGAATAGGAAACACTCTGAGGCTTCCTGCCAATTCACAAACTGAAGCATAGTGAACACAGTTTACTATGCTTCAGTGATGAATGGACACAGAGGTTATTGGTACTGATCAGTCACTGTGTTCATTCAGGAAAGGAATGGGCCAGTAAATGACATATTCCCCACTCTCCATCATGAAATATCGCCCCGTGTGCCCGCAGCAGCTGCCATTGGGAGAGGAGGGGAGCTGGCAACGTTGTGGGGGAAAGGGGCATACAGGGGGCCCAGAAAACAAATGGAAGGGGTGCATGTGGCTAGAACCAACCCTCCTGCAGTGCAATCGGAGGGAGAAAGAAGAGGAAAAGCTGGCAGCGCTGCAGGGGGAAGCAGAAGAGGATTGGTGTCTGCAATAAGACAGTGCAGCCGGCCCTCAAGCTCAGCAGGTGCACGGACTCCCCTTTTGAATTGATGGGGCCCAGTACAGGAGGGCTGGCTGTACTACCTTATTAGTGGCCCTGCCAGTGATCAACAGTTCTGTGTTCAAAAATGCCTTGTTGATGTCTGAGGTCAGAGGAGATGGGTGGTCTGGTTCGAGATGATAGACAGACAATAGTAACTCAAATAACCACTTGTGATAACCAAGGCATGCAGAATACCATCTCTGAATGCACAACGCATCGAACCTTGAAGCAGATAAGCTACAGCAGCAGAAGACCACACTGGGTGCCACTCCTGTCAGCTAAGTACAGGAAACCGAGGCTACAACTTAAACAGGCTCACCAAAATTGGACAGTAGAAGATTGGAAAAACGTTGCCTGGTCTGATGAGTCTCAATTTCAGATGCAACATTCAGTGGGTAGGGTCAGAATTTGGCATAAACAACATGAAAGCTTGGATCCATCCTGCCTTGTATCACTGATTCAGACTGGTGGTGGTGTAATGGTGTGGGGGAAATTATATTTTTGTACCAGTTGAGCAGGTTGCTGACCATGTCCATCTCTTTATGACTACAGTGTACCCATCTTCTGATGGCTCCTTCCAGCAGGATAATGCACCATGTCACAAAGCTCAAATCATCTCAAACTGGTTTCTTGAACAAGACAATGAGTTCACTGTTCTCCAATAGCCTCCGCAGTCACCACATCTCAATCCAATAGAGCACCTTTGGGATGTGGTAGAACGGGAGATTCACATCCTGGATGTGCAGCCGACAAATCTGAAGCAACTGCGCAATGCTATCATGTCAATATGGACAACAATTTCTGAGGAATGTTTCCTACACCTTGCTGAATCTATGCCACAAAGAATTAAATCAGTTCTGAAGGCAAAATCGGGGTCCAATCAACTACTAGCAAGGTGTACCTAATAAAGTGGCTGCTGAGTGTATATACTTCAGTTGGATACAAGGCAGGATGGATTCATGCTTTCATGTTGGTGTAAACAACATGAAAGCATGGATCCATCCTGCCTTGTATTAACGGTTCAGGCTGGCAGGGCCGGATTAACATAGGGGCTATTGGAGCTGCAGCTCCAGGCCCCTTCCTTAAGATAGGCCCAGACCAATGATGTGAGTGAGTCACTAATACTGCCCAGCCCTGCTCTGTATACAGTGTTCACATGATTGATATGTAAATTGCGGCTGCATATTTAATTTGTTTTAACAAAAAATTGTTCGCATTTTCACTTTATGCATTTCCATAAAAAAGGCCCCACCAAAATTCTCAGCAATAGGTCCATGATGCTCTTAATCTGGCCCTGCAGGCTGGGGGGCATGGATCTTTTCTTAGTACTAATTGAGCATCGTTTAAACGCCACGGCCTACCTGAGAATTGTTGCTGACCATGTCCATGTACTAGCAAGGTGTACCTAATAAAGTGGCCAGTGAGTGTATATACTTCAGTTGGTATTAGTCATCACAAGGATATAGACATTTATTGGGGTAGATTTATCAAAACTGGTGCACATTGAATCTAGTGCATCTGTGCATAGTAACCAATCAGCCGAAACAACTTCAGCTTGTTTAATTAAGCTTTGACAATAAAACCTAAAAGCTGCTTGGTTACTATGCACAGCTGTACCACATTCTGTGTGCACCAGTTTTAGTAAATCCCCCTCACTGTGTTCTTACACTTCAAGAAAAAAGGAAAAACAACTTCCATACTGCACTTATACTATGTAAAATTGTGTTGGATTCAACTTCTGTGTCTTACTGAAGAGTTACGCCTATGGATTTTTCCAAGTCATCAAGTGGCCACACCATCCCCACAGATTGGATCTAAGGAGGTACGTCATTGCATATATTGGCATTTGAAACAGAACAGAAATGCTTGCACCGCAGGTCTCTCTGGCAAGTACAGCTCAGTAGTTACATCACTTAATCTCACTCCAAATCTTAAATGACTAGCAGTCAGGGGCAGCAGTGACATATATCTGACATGTTAGATATATAGCTATGTAGATGTAGGCACAGGAGTGCCTAGCTACAAGCATGTCACAAAATGCACGGCTATTTTTCAGGAGGAATTTAAGGTAAAAGGTACTAATTGAGCACATCTAACATTTATCGTTGGTCCTAAGATGAGAAAATGTTTACTTTAACCACTTCAGCCCCGGAAGGATTTACCCCTTTCCTGACCAGAGAACTTTTTGCGTTTGGGCACTGCATCACTTTTACTGACAATTGCGTGGTCGTGAGACATTTTACCCAAATAAAAAAAGCACAAAAAGAGCTTTCTTTTGGTGGTATTGGATCACCTCTGCTGCTTTTATTTTTTTGCGCTATAAACAAAAAAGAGTGAACATTTTGAAAAAAAAAAAACAATATATTTTACTTTTTGCTATACTAAATATCCAAAAAATGTAAAAAAAACAATTTCTTCCTCAGTTTAGGCTGATATGTATTCTTCTACATATTTTTGGTTTAAAAAAATTGCAATAGGCTCATATTGAATGGGTTGTACAAAAGTTTTCTCAACTACAAACTATGGGAATAGATTTATGGCATTTTTATTATTTTTTCTTTTTACTAATAATGGCGGCGATCTGCGATTTTTATCGGGACTCCTATATTGCAGCGGACAGATCGGACACTTTTGACACTTTTTTGTGACCAATGACATTTATACAGTGATCAGAGCTAAAAATAGCCATTGATTACTGTATTAATGTCATTGGAAGGGAAGGGGTTAAACTGTAGGGAGCGATCAAGGGGTTAACTGTGTTCCTTCACTGTGTTCTAACTGTGTGGGCACTGGGCTGGCAGAGGAATGACAGATGTCACTGTTCCCAATCACTAGGAATATTAGATCTGTCACCTGTCCCCTCACAGAGCAGAGATCCGCCGTTTTTACACTGGCAGATCTCCATTCTGCCTCTGTAACAGGCGATCGCGGGTCACCCGTGGACATCGAGTCCGCCCGACCCACGGGCATGCTCACGCAGTGTGCGGCGCAACTGCCCCTGCGCGAACCGCCGTGAATATACGGCGATTTGCGCAGGGCTGCCAACCTGCTGCAGTAAAAGTGCGTTAGCTGGTCGGCAAGTGGTTAACCACTTCCCTACCGCTGTATGCAGAATGACGGCCGGGAAGTGGTTCAGTTATCCTGACTGGGCATCATATGATGTCATCAGGATAAGGTGCCGGCGCGCGCTCGGGGGAGCGTGCATCGTGGCGATCGGTGGTGTGGTGGGTTAGTCTGACCCACCGCATTACTGATCTCAGTAAAGCGCTTCCATCGGAAGCACTTTACCACCCAGGTCCACCAGGGAGCCGACCAGGGACCACCAGGGAGCCGATCCTAGACCACCAGGGAGCCCACCTTAGACCACCAGGTAAAGGGCACAGTGCCCAACATGGATGGTACTCAGTGCCACCTTCAGATGCCACCCTAGACCACCAGGACATGGGCCCTATGACTGCATCTGTCACCTACTGCCCACCAGTGCCCTTATCAGTGCGTACCAGTGTCACCTATCAGTGCCCACCAGTGCCACCTACCAGTGCCACCTATCAGTGCCCATCAGTGCCACCTATCAGTGCCCAGTGCCGCCTATGATTGCCAATCAGTGCCGCCTATGAGTGCCCATCAGTGCGGCTTATCAGTGCCCATCAGTGCTGCATATCAGTGCTCATCAGTGCTGCTTATCAGTGCCGCCTATCAGTGCCCATCATTGTTGCATATGAGTGCCTCATCATCAGTGCCCGTCAGTGCCACCTCATCAGTGCCGCCTCATCAGTGCCAATCAGTACTGCCTCATCAGTGCCCGTCAGTGCAGCCTCATCAGTGCCCATCAGTAATGGAGAAAATGTACTTATTTACAAAGTTTTGTGACAGAAACAGAGACAAACTTTTTTTTTTTCAAAATTTTCGGTCTTTTTCTATTTGTAACAATAGAAATAAAAACCGCAGAGGTGATCAAATACCACCAAAAGAAAGCTCTATGTGTGGGAACAAGATGATAAAAATTTTGTTTGGGTACAACGTCGCACGACCGCACTGAAAGCTAAAAATTGGTCTGGTAGGGAAGTGTTCTAAGTGCATAGTATTGAAGTAGTTAAAGATTGCCAATTTTTTTTCTTAAATGGCAAATTTCCACCAAGATACATGAAATACAGACCAGATAAAACCATATATTCCAAAAGGCCTGTGCTTAATAAAACTGAATAGATAGAGACCAGAATAAATCAGTATACTTTTGGATGCACGTATATTAGTTAGGACTTTATAACTGTATTGGTTGCTAGAAGCCAACCTGGAGACGTGCCTTGTAGTTCATAGGAAATACATTTCCCTGCTCAATGGCTGACACTGCCTGTGCCAAGAACCTGTGTACAGAGGTAAACAGGTCTTGTATAATGTTTATTTTAGCATGTTCTTCTAATAAGTAGTAATCCATGAACATCCATCTTTGGTGTGCTGAAAGAAAGATGGATCAGAGGACAGCTGCAGGTTTGTTTGCTTGGAATATTTTCCTGTATGATAAACCTTGTGAAGCTAATTACACACTGGGAATACAATGTTTATAGTTGTATGATATCACAGAGTGATTGCATGCCCTTTATTGCGTGCGATTTTTTAAAAAACACGCTTTGTTCACGGCAGTACAAGCCGTGCAAAGTCTGTCCACAGCCCATCAGATTTACCAAGTCTTGCTCATATTTAAAGTATAACTCTAGACATATTTTTGTTTAAGATTCATTTGTGTAAGGAAGAGTTTGGTTTTCTGTTGGGCTTTTATTGCTGTGCTTATCCCCATTACAGGGAATGCAAACTTACTGAAGGAGTCACTCAAAACATGGTGAAGATTCACATAAATCATCAATTGTGAGCAGATGCAATAAATAAAGAGGAATATCCTTTTCACATGACTGGATAATTAAAATGAATCTTTACTCTTTTTTGAGTGAAGATTCTCAGCTCTTTAAAGTGATTGTACAGTCAGAATACGCAATAACTGCCATCCTCTCTGTTTTATCAAGATATAAAGTACTGTATGTCCTTTATTTTAAATTCTAATCCTAAATACCTTTTCTCATAGCACCTCTGTGCTGTCACATGTCCTCCTCTGCTCTCCTTCCCCAATCTTAGGAGCGTGGTGGGCTGAGATTCCCCTCTGGCATTAGCCGGCAAAGCAGATGAAGGTCACGTGACAATGCAGCGGTGCTGTGCAAAAAGGTATTTAGGATTAGAATTAAATATGAACGGAAACACAGTACCTTATATATTGATAAAACAGAGGGGATGGCAGTTATTTATAAATGTTATTTTCAAGCCACATGGAAGAGCAGCAGGAGGGGATGGGCAGGGAGGAGATTGGCTCTCACACAAAGGCTTCAAAACTGACACCCAGGGAGGGAGAGAGGGAGAGATTCAAAGCAGAGAGCAGGATGATGGAGACATGTAAACTGACCACAGTATCATGGATTAGCAGCCATAATTACTGTGGTCAGCACACACAGGGGGACACATAAACAGGCAGGAACAACCAGGTATTTTACAGAATTGAAAGGGACAAATTACACAGCACAAGCGCTATGCTATAGATCATGCCGTAAAGAACCAGAAGCTTTTTTTTCCTTTTAGTAAATTAGCCCCAGTAGGGATAAAGGTTCACTTATCCTATCAGCCCATAAAATCAGAACTGAAAACAAGAAAAAAATATTCATTGGTAAAGCATTAACAAGGAGGTTCAGTCTGGGCAAAAAAAAAAATAACAGCCACCAGCTACAAATACTATACTGCTGACTTTTACTATAAAGACACTTACCTGTCCAGGGGTCCAGCACCATCCTCACCCGGGCTAGTTCTTCACTAGTGTAGCGCCCTCCTAGGTAGGTGCTACAGTGAGTGTATCATATTTGTTGGTTTGTCTGCCTAACAGAGAGACAATAGGTAAATGCATGTGCTCTCTGCTTAACAAGAGGCTGTGATTGTTTAGCAGAGTCTGCTCAGTGTGCTCTGGTGCTGCTCATGCTGTCTTAAAGTGGATGTAAACCCAACATTTTTTTACTGACACTTCTACCTTGTACAGAATAGGATATCATGCCATCTGTACCCAGTCTTGCCCCGAAGAGTTAATCCAACCCTGAGTAATCCCCTTATCTTTTTTCAGTAAGAGAAAGACCAACTGAGGGAGAAAATGGAGACAATCTGTGTTGAGTGACAGGTTACTTCCTTATCTTCTACAGGGAACATTGAGAGCCTCACACTCCGCCCTCCTATCTTTTCCAGCTCTCAGTATAGAGGTGGGTGGGAAGTCTTGTGACTTCACACACCCACCAAGCTTCAGGTAAACAGAGATACCCACTGATTTCAGTGTTTTACAGAGTTGCTGCTGCTGAATGGGGTGACAAGGTAGGGATAGATGCAGGAGGCTTGCATGTATATATACATTAATACTGTGCCATTAGTTTATACTGGGTGAGTGGTGGGTTAGCATCCACTTTAAAGTTCACACTGGTCTGACAACTAGGGATTGTGCTACACAGTGGGTGGAAACCATGCTGATGAGATCATGAATATCCATACAGCCCTAGCCAATTAAAAGGGGAGATGCCCCTAAGCATGCTGGGTGCTTGTATTTATATATGATGAGCACTTGGGCTCTGGGTCTTCCTCTACAGAAAGAGGTCCAGGTGGGGAGGGAGCCTACCGCCCCTCCTCAGTACAGGCTGCCTTGCGGCCTCTGATGGGCAACCTGAGGGCCTAAAACACTGAAGCTGACTGAGGGTGGATGTCCACGGATCCTGTCTGGTATCACAGGGGAAGGTGACCTGCAGACAGGGCCTTGTGAGTACAGCCCCCCTAAAGGGATCCTAGAGACTGTTGTTGCTAAATCCCCCTCTTGGTGGTAGAAGTCAGAATACTGGGTGTAAACTAAAGGAGAAACTGGCTAGTGTCTTGAAGAAGCAAGGTCCACTAAATTCCTTCTGCTACAAAGTGCCTTTGCTATATTCTGTACAGCCTGCTGCATAATTCTACTAAGAAAGCTGTCCTCACAAGTGAATAGGTAATTTGGAGTTTCCTACTCAATCCCTTCTCCTATTCAAGTTCTCCAAATAAAACAAAAAATCCACATCCCCTAGACTCGTAATTGGAGACAATGAGCGGAAGAGTGTGTGCACCTGGGTGTGTGTAGAAAATACCCTGTGACTGGCTCCAGAAAATTCAGTGGAAGACCCGGGCACCAACATTCAAGTGGCTCCTCCAGGAGTAGCGCTACAGTAGCTTTTGGATTCCTATTGCTGGCACCCTAACTGTGGGCAGCTGGCAATGCAGCTGTGCTTTTTGAATGGTCCTGCAGTCTTCCTGGACCTGTGACGTGTCCCAGAAGACTGTGGGGAGGGATGGGGGAGGAGAACTTCTGCTTGGATCGCCTCGCGATCCGAGCGGAAGTGGGAGTGGATGCCTGTCAAAACTAGGTATCCATCCCCCCAAAAAATTACTTGCTAAATATGGGAGAGGAGGAGTGAGGAGGAATTAAAGCGGAACTTCCCCTGTTGGGTATGGTACCACCATTGCCAAAGTTATTATTTCAAAGTCATTCAAACCATGTTTAAAAACATCAGCGCAAACACATATACATATAAACATATATAAACACCCAATACTAAACACCTTGTTTATTAACATGGATAGTTAGATATTTCCTTTAACATATAGGCGCTCATGCCGTAACATTGAATCTATCAATAAAGAACGACTTAAGTATATTTCAGCTTGTGCATTGACAAATATTATAGTCTTAACTCTTAAATAAATCATGCAAATTACTTAGAGGAGTTTAATATTATGGGGTTATGCGTAAATGTACTTGCACCAAAGTCTTTTAAACAAGGTTTTAATAACATAGTAATAAACTTTTGTAATGATAACTTTAAATGCATTGGCTATGTATGTCTTATTACTTGCACATAGAGGTACACACTGACCTTATGGAGTACCACAAAAATTCTATTTTTTTTCAAAATGTTTTTTAATTATATGTAACACAGGTGGGTACCACATTTTATTTCCTAAATGATTGATCTCATCACAAATGGAAAGTGTATCTGTGTCAGGGCTGGGTTCTTAGCAGCTCTCTTCTCTGTGCTCAGGTTGCTCAGCTGTCGGATAATTGTCAGCACTCATTGTTTCCACAGTGGCTCACCTGGTGATCATTTCCTGCTTGTCAGTCCCACCTACAGCCAGCCCCTTCTGGCTCTTTAACCACTTGCCAACAACCCGCCACAGCATGAAAGCGACAAAGTGGTTAGATATCGCAAACCGCCGTCACCTGACAGCGGCCGCGATAACGAAAATTGTGAGCGTGCGAGCGCTCACTGTGTTCCGGGGGGGCCAGGGAGCAGGTAGGGCAGACCCAGTCTCCGCTGGCTACCCAGGATGGCTCCCCCGCAGTGAAAGAACGGAGGTCCGTGTATGTAAAAAAAAAAGTCCCAAAAAAGTGTCAAAATGGTCCGACTTGTCCGCTGCAATATTGCAGTATCGCTAAAAAACGCAGATTGCCGCCATTACTAGTAAAAAAATGTTAAAAAATAAAAACCCCAGAAATTAATTCTCATAATTCATAAACGCGGCAACTTTTGCGCAAACCAATCAATAAACGCTGATTGCGATTTTTTTTTTACCAAAAATATGAGGAAGAATATAAATCGGCAAAAACTGATATAAAAAAATGTTGTTTTTTTTTTTTTGTATTTTAGCAAAAAGTAAGAAAAATTCGTTTTTTGCAAAATTGTCACTTTTTTTTGTTTATAGTGGCGATCAGAAATGACGCAGAGGTGATCAAATACCACCAAAAGAAAGCTCTATTTGTGGGAAAAATAGGACGCAAATTTAGTTTGGGTGCAACGTCGCACGACTGTACAATTGTCAGTTAAAGCGACGCAGTGCCGAATCGCAAAAAGTGCTCTGGTCCTAAAGTGGGAAATCCTTCCGGGGCTGAAGGGGTTAAACTGCCTTTTTCATTCCTTTCTTGCCTTCGCCTGGTCAACATATCTGGAGTGTCTCTGCTGTGTTCCTGTGAAAGACTTTGCCCGGCTGACGTCCCTTCTGGTTCCTGATCCTGTTCTTCTGCCTCCGACTACACTGATTTCTGGTTTCCTGATTACTGGCTCATCTGATTACCCGTTTTGGCTTCGGATTTTTGGCTTATGTTTTGACTACATTTACTGATCTGTACCATTTTTTACCATTACATTAAAAGTGTGATTTTTACTGCATTTTCAGTTTCAGTCTGGTTCATGGTTCTTGACACTCTGCTAGTATTTTTTTCTTCAGTAACTTTACAAATCTGCATGAATAAACAATGAACACAATATACTTTAAGAACATGAATAAAGAAACTGAAAAACCTATACTGTTATCATTAAAAAGCCTTTTAGTGTCAGCTGGTAAACTATGCTTAGGTTGGAATCAAAAAAGATCAATGTCATCAGTCTGCTGCAGGCAAGAGCAAGCATTTTCTTAGTCTTGTCTCCTTCAGTCATCATTCACACAAACTGTACATTGTAACTGGAGGGTTATTTTCTAAAGCCGGAGAGTAAAAAATCTGGTTCAACTCTGTATAGAAACCATTCAGCTTCCAGGTTTTATTGCCAATGCTTAACCACTTCAGCCCCGGAAGGATTTGCCCCCTTCCTGACCAGAGCCCTTTTTGTGATTCGGCACTGCGTCGCTTTAACTGACAATTGCGCGGTCGTGCGACGTTGTACCCAAACAAATTTTGCGTCCTTTTTCCCCCACAAATAGAGCTTTCTTTTGGTGGTATTTGATCACCGCTGCATCATTTCTAAACACCACTATAAACAAAAGAAGAGCGACAATTTTGCAAAAAACCCAAATTTCTTACTTTTTGCTAAAATACAAATCCAAAAAAAAAAATATAAAAAAACATTTTTTTTCATCGGTTTTGGCCGATTTATATTCTTCCTCATATTTGTGATAAAAAAAAAATCGCAATCGGCATTTATTGATTGGTTTGCGCAAAAGTTGCCGCGTTTACGGATGATGAGAATTCATTTCTGGGGTTTTTATTTTTTTTTAATTTTTTACTAGTAATGGCGGTGATCTGCGATTTTTAGCAGTACTGCGATATTGCAACGGGCATGTCGGAACATTTTGACACTTTTTGGGGACCATTGGCATTTATACAGCGATCAGTGCTATAAAAATGCACTGATTACTGTGTAAATGCCATTGGCAGTGAAGGGGTTAACCTGCAGGGGGCGCTCTAAGGGTTAACTGTGTTCCCTGGGCGTGCTCTAACTGTCTTAGTGTTTGGCTTGCAGGGGGAGGGGAGTGATCAAAGCTTTCATATAGAGGAAGGCTGTGATCACTCCCTTCCCCCTCTAACAGAACGGAGATCCGTGTTTACTTACACGGACCTCCATTCTTTCACTCCGAGGGAGCATCGCGGGTAGCCGGCGGAGATCGAGTCCGCCGCACCCGCTCCCTGGTCCTCCCCGGACACAGTGAGCGCGCGAGCGCGCCTCTGGCGGCGCACGCTCACAGTGCGCGATCTGGCAGCCGCCGTCAGATAACGGCGATTTGCCCAGGAGAGCCATCTTGTCGCCGTCAACCTGCGGTTGGCGGTCGGCAAGTGGTTAATTGAACAATCTAAAGGTAGAAGGTGAATGGTTACTATGCACAGCTGCACCAGATTCTGACAGTACCAGTTTTAGTAAATTTCCCCCTCTGTAACAAGACAAACAGAAGAAGGCAACAGTAGGAAGCTTATCTGTGTCAGACAACATATGCTAACAACGCAAAGAAAATGCATGCTAATACACAAGCACACTTCCTAATATTTCACCCTGATGTGAGTATTAAAGTATGGATACACGATTTGCACCCTCTGTGAACTCATTGTGATAACACAAACTGAAAAATATGTCTCCTGTAAAAAAATCTCTCCAATAAATTTTCATGTGAATTAATACGTATCTTTATGTATAAACAGCTTTCGTTGTCTGGGAATATTTCTATGGACAATCCAAGCAGACAATTGTGTGACATGATACAAAAAATCTTGGAAATGAACCCCAGTATTAGCTCTCTGAGCACAGCTGAAGGAATCACTGAATACACTGAGGGGGGATTTACTAAAACCGGTGCACTCGGAATCTGATGCAGCTGTGTATGGTAGCCAATCAGCTTCTAATTTCAGCTTGTTTAATCAAGCTATGATAATAAAACCTGGAAGCGGATTGGTTTGTGTGCAGAGCTGGCCAGATTTTGCACTGTTCAGTTTTAATAAATAACCCCCAGCATATCTCACCATCCCTGCTTGTTGGGTCTTCTTGGTAAAAGGAGAGCTCACTCAATCTAGTCAGTTTGGCTGAGCACCATTTACACTTGATCTGTGTTTTTTTTTTAATAGTAGAACTATAAACCAACCCTGAGGCTCTTCTCCTAGCAAAATGTAATAGAATACAATATAATGTATTATTCAACATCATGAATTGATAAACAACATAAACATTTTTGGTAGATATTTAATATTACATTCACACTCCCTAAAAATAATAACTAGTAAAAAACAAAGGGATAGGAATCAGGAACTGTTACAACACCTTCTGGGTCCTGTGCCAAGCGGTTGCTCCACAACACACTGACCACCTGGGGTCATTTGCTCAGCACTTTTGCCATTCACAGAGCACTTTTTAACATTAATACAAGGCATTCTCTGATCGGATTAGGTGGAGAGGAGAGGTGGAGAGAGCATTAAAAAAATACAAGGCATTCTGTGAATGGTGGTAGTGGGCATGTTGTGTAGGACAACATTGGGAGTATTTTGGCTGTGCTTCATGGGTGACAGAAAATTCCTATAGATATGTATTTGCATTAAGCAATATTTTTAGAAACGGCACAGTTTCAGATAGCAAGCAATTGTGCTACAAGTTTGAAAATGACTAGCTTAGCTATTGCTAGACTTGCCAGGCTTCACAAGTTTGTTGAACGATTACAGCAAGTCCACATTGCATGACTTCAGATCAACTTTCTTTTCAAACATTTTGCAAGTCTGCTGCAAGTTCTGGTTCAGTTGTGTTGGTCACTGTGGCTGAATTTTTTATGCTGTAGACCTGCAGAGCTCTTGCTGTAGACTCACTACTGCAACTTTGCTCATGCTAGAGACTTGCCACACAACTTTTCCACGAATTGGAGAAGTGTCAACTTGAACTTGTGCTTCAAGTGCTCTGCAAGCGTAAAACTTGCCAGTGAAAATGTGCAGCAAGTTAACTTACAATTCAACACTGCCACAAATTTGTGACAAGTTATCCTTGCTATCTGGGGTGTATTTTAAATTACTGGTGCACATTCGCTTTGCCACGTGAATATTCACTTTGTAGATGAACAGTTTTATACAGTTTTCTTGAACAAATTTTTTTTTGTGAATTTAACTGACGATCTTGTTATTAATAGCCATTCTGATGCAAGCTGGCAACTCTAATCTCTGCCTTACAACTGGCAGTGTGTTGTCAGTCTGCCATGTGCACTCCTTGAAGAGAACCTTCAGTTTACCCAGCCTTGAAGGAGGGGTGGGCTCCCTCCAGGCTCATCTGCCCTCTATATATCTATTATTATGCATGTGCTTCTGTATAGAGTTAGGACTGCAGATAATTCCCGGGGTGCCGTGAAGTGGCTCTGCAGCTTATGCATGTATTTGCAAATGTGTGCAAACTAAACCCCTGTTTTTAACGTATACTCTTAGACAGGATAATTTGGTTGGCTGCAGGCTGGTCGGTAAGTTGAGCTGGGAATGTCTTTGGTTTTGTTTGACATGTGTCGCCCTTCCGTGTGCTCCTTGCTGTGGTTATAGGTGGGGGCAGGGGCCATATGTTTGTACTGTTGGAATACTGATGAGAGGATGCACTGGACACCTTAGCTGTCATCGTGCTATGTGCTGGGTGTCCTGTGCACCCCTTTGCCTTTAGGGGGGTGGCTCACTCCAGGAACACCTGCCCTCTATCTATCCAATATTATGCATGTGCTTCTACTATGGAGGCTCTCAAAACTGCGGTTGCTCTAAGGGTGGCCAAATTTAAATTAACAATTTACATCAGGCTATCTCTGATCCAGCATGGTTAGGTCTAGGAAAATGGAAAAAGATGCAGTCCTTTTTGTTTTGGACCTGGATGGACTTGGAGGTAGGCAGGTGTAAATGGACACAAATCTGTTCACATCAGCCTGCCCATAGAGCTGCATGGAGCTTCCGATTAGGTCCACCTGAAAAACTGACAGGCAGCCCTGATCAGATAGCCCAGTGTAAAAGGCACCTAAAACCTGACTTTAGAGTCTTTGCTGCCATGTTTGCTGTACCTTTGATAATGTATTTTTTTCACACTGC
Source organism: Glandirana rugosa (assembly GCA_018402905.1). Taxonomy (NCBI): domain Eukaryota; kingdom Metazoa; phylum Chordata; class Amphibia; order Anura; family Ranidae; genus Glandirana; species Glandirana rugosa. The sequence goes on from BLSH010023060.1 coordinate 260,026, forward strand.
AGTCAGCTAGAGAGGTCAGGGATGGCTTGTTTTAAGGTCCTTTTAGTGCTTCATAAGAATTTGTAAATCATTTAAGGTTTCCTAGTCTAGTGCACTTTAAGTTGGCTCTTGGGTTGCTTATCAGGTCGATAGACAGTCCAACAGCCAACTGAAGGGACTCTCACAGCAGGCTGACAACACTGCTCCTAATTAGGAGATAGTAGTTTGGTTATGTCAGTCTGCAACAGGCAGGATCTCCAGGGAAGAAACTTGCAGCAAATTCCTATAAAAACTGAAATGTTGATATTTTTCTCCTAAAATGTATTGGCATGTATCACTTGAATACCAGTCTGAGAGCAACTGGGTTAAAATATATTTTAATTTAAAAAGAGTTATGCTAATTATTTCAGGAAGCTAGGACAAAAACCCTTAAAATGTAGAAAAAAGTAGCCTGTTTTCATATAAACAAGAAACAAAACAATTCCTTGTCCTATACGGTTCCACCTGCAAATACAAGTTATCAGGATGAATGCCATGATAAATGTGAACATCATAAAATTTATGATTACATCCATTATAATTTTCTCAGTTTTCTGAACAGGATATACATGTTTCCACAAATAATTTGCAGAATATTAAACTATAAACATGAGTCCTGAATCAAATTCCACACATTCCCCTATTTTTTTTTTCTTTCAATATGAAATGATTTATAATATTTTTCTCCTATGTACAGGCAATGAAATGTCCCAGATCAGATGGAGGACTCTGGTGGTCCTTTCCATACAGCTGTATTATGAAAGGCCTGGCTGAAGGACGACCAAATGACTGCTCAGAGGATATTTTATGTGGAACCTCACATGACATGGGGACATGGAGTGCTAATACATTTCTGGCTCTGCTTTCCATTCAGCAATGGTGATCAATCCTTGTTCTTTGTCAGAAATGTACAGTGAATAATACCCCCATGTACTGAAAACATGGTCTCCGAAGAACTCTTTTTGCCAAAATGGCTTTCCTATTAGCTGCCTATGGGAACATCTTTTGAAAATGCAGCATAATAATTCTTCAACATATTATTTACACTCATGCAAGCTAAGCATGATGAGAAGGGTTTGATTCCATAGTAATACGAATGGCTTCATAAAGAAGATTGAAGTCATCTATTCTTTGCAAGTGTAATGTATGGCATGTATAGGGCACAAGTTAATGTGTCCTGTTACACGGTGCTTGACAGTGTGATTTTCCATTGGAATGGATGATTGTGAATGGGCTTTCTTGTGTGAATATTCCTGCTTTATATACCGTGCTGACCAGTGAACATGTATAGTACTATAGTCTACAGATTCATACACTGATAAAAATGATTCTGTTGGCTCGGAATTTTAACATAAAATTTTTATCATTTTCAACAAATAAATACATAGTAATTAATTTACTTTGATATTTTAAGTACCTTACTTCATTTTCATTAGTTCTTAAAACACACCTTTTACATTTACAAAAATAATGTCTAGTATGGAGTAATCTAGACAAAACTTTTAAGGTATATGCATTTCCATATTCTAATTGAGTTACATTTAGTTAAAAAAATTAACTTTTCATTTGACTGAAATTGCGGGACCATATATTTGCCAAACATACAACCGCACAAGTTTTGATGCTGTATATTTTAAAGGGTTTGACGTCTTTTGGAACTTTGAAAAGCACAAGGCAGTTGCCATATGTTTGGGGCCCATCAGGACGAAAGAGCGCCACCAGTGACAAGAATTTTTCCAAGTCACTACAAAGCCATGCAATGGCATTGAAAGGTAAGAATGAACATTGAACAAATTATTTTATTTGCCGATTAATATATTTATAATAAATGGACATACGCCTATTGAGACAACTCACTTGTGCGCATGCAAAGTTTGTGCTTACTACATTGGGCAGAACGCAATCAAGATGCAGGGTGAGGGACAGTCGGCTGTTATGCTTCAGAACTATTTTGTGCCACAAAAATAAATGTTTCAGGCAGTTTGGTTTTTGAGATATTGGACATTCGAAGTTAGATTATGTAACCTAAAGCCCCGCATACTATTACATTTCAAAAACAAATATACCATAGGTTTATGCTGCATTGGCAGGAAAAACAAGCATATTGGTATAGTGTATTTTTTCACATAGCACTCTAATTTTGTATCAGAAAGAATGATTATGGGTCTCATTTACGCTTTTAACCTGAGCTAGCCTAAAACCCTAAAATATACCTTTGACATTTTCAAATGATCTTTTTAGAGCTAGATGTAGGGAATCTACAAAAGTTAATACATTCTGTGTTCTATGTTCTTTACAGATATACTATATGTTACATGGGTGTGTTTCAGTTTAATTTGTTAGCTGACAAAGAGGCATTATTTTTCTTCTTTTTTTTTTTCTTTTTCTTTTTTTTTTTTAAAAAAAATGTTTACATTTACATTTGATGCTGCTTTAATAATATTACATTTGTAACACTTTATAAATAATAAATGTTAAATTGTTTTGAAAGCCTGTTTCATGAGATTATTCCTTTTTAAAAAAAAACATATTATTGTATTATTATTATATAAAAACTTTCAAAAATATATCAAATACATTTGGAAAATAAGTTTTACCAACTTAAAAAAATTGAGTAAGTTACAAGTTAATATCAGTAACTAAGTAATAGGGCAGCACATTGGTGTAGTGGTTAGCACTTTCGCCTAGTAGCAAAAGGATAGCTGGTTTGAATCCTGACCATGACATTACCTGCATGGAGTTTGCATTTTCTCCCTGTGTCTGTGTGGATTTCCTCCCACACTCCAAAGACATGCTGGTAGGGTAATTGGCCCATGTCCTTAAATCGGAGTTCCACCTGGTTAAAAGTCAGCAGCTACCAAAAGGGTAGCTGCTGACTTTTAACAATCGGACACTCACCTGTCCCAGGCTCCAGTGATGCGGCTGCCCGCAGCGCTGCTCTTCTCCCCCACCCCTCAGCGGCGCCGGCATCACAAGACGGGCCTGCACTGCACATGTGCAGGTCGTGCTGCGCCTTGTGAATGGCCGGCGTATCTTCTGGGGCCTGTGATGTGTCCCAGAAGATCGCCGCGAGGGAGGGGGGGAAGGTGAACTTCCTTCCGGAGCCGTGGCTCTAGGAGAGGAAGTGGACCTGGGACCCTGTGAAAACAGGGTCCCCGGCCCCCCCCAAAAAATGACATGCCAATTGTGGCATGTCAGGGGGGGTCACCTTCTCTTTAAGCAGAAGTTCCACTTCTTTAAGGGGAAGGGGTGGAACTGTACTTTAAGGGCAGGAACTGTTGTGAATGTATAATGTATATGTAAAGCGCTGCGTAAATTGACGGCGCTATATAATTACCTGAAATAAACAAGTTAATGTATGTGTTCCTAACTCAAGCTTTTCTAGAAACTGAAAAAATTGAGTTGGCTTTACTTAAAACTATAGTTCCAGACAAGTTAAGGTATGTATTCCTAACTTAAAACACTATGGTCTATAAACTGAAAAAAATTAAGTTGGCTTTATTTAAAACAACAAAGTTGAAAACATGAACAATCTAATGAGGCAAACAAAAAAAAGGTTAATTGGCAGTACTTAAAAAGCTGATGCAAATGGTTGCCTCAATTATTTTTTTGTGTAGTAGCTGTAGAAGCTCAAGGGGCCCAAAAATATAACTACTAATTTCTTTTTAAAATAACACTGGTCTACAAGGAGAAAGCTTCGTAAATGAAAGTAGCTAAATTTTACCAGAGTTGGGTCACTAATAAAGGAAAATGAAGCTCTGAGTATTAATTGGCTCCAGTTTCTAAGATACAGCTTCAGGTCAAAATTGAATCAAAATAATTCAAAATTATGAGGGGGATGTGTGATTATGCTCCATAACTTTTCTGTAAAATGTGATATAGCAATGAGAATGGTGCCACACCAATCATTATACATGTATCTTTTTATGTATACTAATAATGTAATTTCCTATTCATTTATTGGTTTTTCATGTAACATTTTCATGCTCCCTCCACACCATTGGGACTGCGAAAGTCATGGACCGTTCTTCTTATTTAGCCAATGACGCAGATAAGTTGCACATGTAATGCAACAATAATGAGGGTGGTATGTATTTTTTACCATTGCCATCATACTGCACTTTTGAGATGCAAATGTAACCTCGCCATAAATGTAGCAGAAGTTATTTACACAGTTTTGAGGCATCTTGGCTTCTGAGGGAGAATATCACACAACTGTTCCTTGGAAATGTTAGGCAATGACACTTTCACAAGCCTCCAGATGTAACTGTATGATGCGTAGATTTGACCAAGACAAATGTACCTTGCAATAAAAGAACAATAAATTACAGTTAGGTAATAATCTTTAGTCTCAAAGTGAAGATAAATGTATACACTTCCATGCGGTACCATTTTCATTGTCCTACCGTACTTTGTCGAGAAGTTACGAGGCATCATGGTCATCAGACACCTCCCTCCCTTGTAGGCAAATATATTCATCTGTGTATAAATCGTTATTGTGAAATATCTTAAAAACTTTAGCCTACCAGCACCTTTATCACCTGTTTTCTAATTTATCTAATCAAAATATGTAAGAATTAGCACATTTTATCTGGGAGGTCGATACTTTTCCAAAATTTGTAGACCAGAGTAGTTTTTTTGGGAGGGAGACATAATATCCTAATAAACTTGAACAATTCTCCAAATGCCTTATCATATTAACTGGCAAAATAAACCTTTTTCTAAACCAGTGGTCGCCAAACTGCAGTCCGGGGGCCAAATGTGGCCCTTTGCTTGCTTTTATCTGGCCCTCAGGGCACTGTTTCATCAACAGATACCAACAATGGGGCATCATTTCCCGCACTAACACCAATGAAGAGGCACAATTTCTCCCAATGGCGCCAAAGATGGGGCCCGATGACACCAATGATGGGGCACAGTTCCTCCCACTAGCAACAATGATGGGGCATAATTCCTCCCACTGACACCAATGATGAGGTACAATTGCTCCCACTGACACCAATGATGAGGCACAATTGCTCCCACTGACACCAATGATGAGGCACAATTGCTCACACTAAAGCAAACATTTGAACATTATTTTTTTTCCCCACTGACGTTGGGACCTTTTCTACTCCTACTCACCACACTCTGCCCCTAAAATCTAAAGGACAGTAAACTGCCCATTTGTGTAGAAAATTTGGAGACCTCTGGTCTAAACCATCTTATTGATACATCCACATGCCATTCTCTAATTGCCTACTCTAAATTGAACAAGATTAAACACACCCTACACCAATTTCAGCTTTTAGATATATGTAAATATTATATTAATCAAATATTATATTTATCAACCATTAACCTCGGGCTAGTTCTGCAGTGTTCCAAGACAGTAAACTATCTGATCGTGGTCCAATCTTTGTACACTTTGGCGATAGTGCCCCAAAGGCCTAAAATTCGACATTGAACAAAACCCTCTTGAACGACCCTATATTCCTAGACTTTGAAGCTGTACATACAATCCTTCTTTAATGACAATGACAAGGGATCAGTATCTCACCCTGTACTTTGGGAAGGAAACAAAACCTGCATTATAGACAAACTAATAGCTCAGAGTTCAAAATTAAAATGTCTCAAACATATTATTGGATTAGAAATATTGCATAGTCTATTGAAAAGATACCTGTCCAAAGTTACAGACCTCTGACTCTCCTGAAACAATCATCACAGACACTAAAAGAGTACACAGGGCCAAAAGTATAATGTGGCTATAAATTAACCTAGAAAACTACTAGCCAGGGTTTTATGACACCAACAGTGCTTCCCAAATATTCAGAAAATACTACAAAGCCTCATTACTTAAAGCAGTATTAAACCAAAAATCAATCATGTAATATATTGCAGCTTACCAATCATTAGATCTGGTGGCTGCATTTGTTTTCTTTTTTTTTTAGGCTTTTCCTCCTCTGTTTAAACCTAGTGATCTGGCCAGTAACAGACCACCTGTATTAGAAAGCCCCCACTCTAGATGAAAGAAGCACAGGGTGCAACTTTGGACACCAGCATTGTCAATCTGGTGGGAGGGGAGTGTTAGAAGTACTAGCAGATTTCAATACACTAACAAATTAAAGCCAAACTCCAGCTAATACTTTATAAGCAGTTACAGCAAATATTTTTTTTTCCTTTTGGGATAAAGGCTTTACATTAATGAACAAATCTGATCATTGTAAACTGCCTGTCAGTATTAAATGGGTTGTCTCATCCCTATAACTCATAGATTCTGCTGGAGAGTTTGTTCCTTTAAAAATGGTTTTACTCATCCCTATACTTGATACATTTTGCTGGGGAGCGTGTTCCTTTGAAAAACAACAGAATTACTGGCTAAATCACCAGATGAAAATAGAAGAAAGAAGGCCTAAAAAAGAGAATGAATGCAGCCATTACGTCTAAGACATGGTAAGCTGCAATATAATATATTTTTGCTTTTGAGTTTAACCACTTGCTTACTGGGCACTTATACCCCCTTCCTGCCCAGGCCAATTTTCAGTTTTCGAATGACAATTGCGCAGTCATGCAACACTGTACATAAACAATTTTTTTTATCATTTTTCCACACAAATAGAGCTTTCTTTTGGTGGTATTTAATCACTACTTTTTTTTTTTATTTTTTGCAAAAGAATCAAAAAAAGATTGAAAATTTTGTTTGCTATAAAGATTTGCAAACAGATAATTTTTCTCCTTCACTGATGTGTGCTGACGAGGCTGCACTGATGAGGCAGTACTGATAGGTGGCACTGATGAAGCTGCAATGATGGGCACTGATGAGGTGGCACTGGTGGACAATGATGAGTTGGCACTGGTGGGCACTGATGAGGAGGCACTAATGAGGCTGCACTAATAGGTGGCACTGATGGGCACTGAGAGGTGGCACCGATGGGCGGCACTGATAGGTGGCACTGATGGGCACTGATAGACACTGGAAGGCTGCACTGATAGGCAGCACTGACAGGTGACACTGATAGTGAGACACTGATGGGCACTGATTGGCAGCACTGTTGGACACTGATCGGTGGCACTGGTGGGCACTGATAGGTGGCACTGGTGGGCACTTATAGGGTGCACTGATTAGCAGCACTGGAGGGCACTGATAGGTGGCACTGGTGGGCACTAATAGGCACTGATAGGTGGCACTGGTGGGCACTGATAGGTAGCACTGTGGGCGCTGATAGGTACTGACTAGCAGCACTGGTGGGCAATGAGGCAGCGACTGATGTCCCTGTAACAGAAGCCGGTTACCAGCTTTCTGCTTCTTTCCTCACGCCTCCCAGCACTGGAAGCCCGCACTATAGCCGGATGACAGCATGGGCTTCCAGTGCCGGGCGGCATGAGGAGAGAGGCAGAAAGCCGGTAACCGGCTTCTGTTACAGGGATATTGGTCGCTGCGGAAAGTGGCTAATAATACTTTAATACGACTTTGGATTGGACATATCGGGAGGATGCTGAGGAAGCTTACTTATCACACTGCTTTGCACACATAGATCACACAGAAGTCGAGCCAATATCATTGCCCCACAACTACCATTATACTTTAGGAGTTAGTATGGATGCGCCATAATTAGGAACAAACTTCTTCCCTCATGACACCTCTTGAAAATCTCCAATTTCCTTTTGGTCTAGATGAAAAAGCTTTTGAACATTGGCCTACAAAGGGCCCACTGTAATTATATCATGTTAACAAAGGTTGCATGAAATAAGATATAAATAGGGAAAACACCCCTGGAATTTAAAATGTGGTCACAACTCTGTAGTTTTGTTAAGAGCCTCCAAGAACCACTGCAACACATAAACTTTCTTAACTATATATATATATATATATATATATATATATATATATATATATA
>BLSH010023060.1:268748-294792 GCA_018402905.1 Glandirana rugosa
TCCCGACTTGCTTTTTATTGACTGTCGAGTACTCCTCGGTGACATGATTGATAGGTTACAATCATGTCCCAAATCCCCCTGTTAGAACACGATAGCACAGCAGGGGAGATCGCTGTACTAACATTGGATAGTTAGTACAGTGGCTCCTCATGAGCTGTCAGTTATTTTTCGTTCAGCCCTGCTGGGTTCAACGAATAAAAAAAATGGGTGTGTACTAGGTTTAAAGCTAACTACTGCCTATGAATTTTTGGCTATAGGCCAAATTGCATATGTTTGAGACAGGCTTGGTTAAGGTGTCACTAAACCCACATCATAAAAAACGATCAATAAATGCTATATTACATGCTGTTCATACTCACCTAGTCACTATGAGATTTGTTTTCTGTATACTGCAAAAAAATGGTTAATCCTGCTGTTCTCTATCTCCAGCTTCTATCCATTTCCCCATTTCATCTAGGGATAGTGCAACTGTGGTGGCAACTCCGCACGTGCTCAGTTTTTAGTGAGTTTCTATGCTGAGCAATTTCCTCCCTCTAACAAAAAAGACAGCCCACTCCCTCCATCCTCCTCCATGCCCACTAAACAGCTAAACACAATGGATATTACATGTAGATTAATGGAAGCTTTACCTCCCTCTTATTCTAACACACAGGCTGGCATGTTATTGCTGAAAATAAAATAAAAAAAAATGATTTCAAATATATATTTGTATGACAATTTAACACAGTTCATTGATAGTAATTATTTATTTTTACTGTTTTTCAAAGGCTTTTTTTTATTTTGAACATGTGACCAGCAGCAGAGGACTAGAAGCTCCTCCTGCTTGTGTTTCCCGCAGACAGGCTGGGAAAGAGCTGGGTCATGTGACAGCTGTATATATCGATTAGGAAAATGTTACTTCGATTTTTTTTTTAATTAAAATAATTACAGCGCCATCATCCATGTAAATAAATAGAAGGGATAATGTAAATTAAGCAGCGTGTGTTAAGTATCACTTTAAGTTGCCACTGAATTACCAAGGCATTGCTGGCCATCACTAATAGTATACAGGTTAACAAATGCATGAAGTCCACAATTTCAGCAGCAGAAATGATAATAATGCCCTAAAAAATACAGACCCCAGTAATAAAATCATGGAGCCCAATGACTGCTGAAAATGCAATGATGCAGGAATTGCCATGCTAGCAGGTTATACGGCTGAATTTTGAGCCATGGGCTTTACCCATAGGGTATCTACTACAAAACCTGTTAATCCACTTTCATAGTTTGGAGGAGGTTTCTGGGCCTCTGCTTACTCTTTTTTTCTGTTAGTGCAAAGGCTTCTGGTGTAGATACTATAATAAGGAGCAACCAGATGAATGCCATCCCCATTCAACTAGAGAAACTATGTACAAACCAGGGACGTACGGTGAGGTCAGTGGCTGGTGAGGCACTGGCTAGTATAAGAGTCAGATACACACAGGTTACATAAGCTGCAAGCGTTAGAGCGAGAGCAATAATTCTAGCACTAGACCTCCTGTGTAACTCGAAACATATAACCTCTAAACATTTTAAAGCGTTGTTTATGGAGATTCTTAACCACTTGCTTCCCGGGCCAATTCTGACACTTTGCTCCTACATGTAAAAATCATCATTTTTTTTGCTACAAAATTACTCAGAACCCCAAACATTATATATGTTTTTTTAGCAAAGACCCTAGGGAATAAAATGGTGATCATTGCAACTTTTTATCTTGCACGGTATTTGTGCAGTCATTTTTCAAATGCCTTTTTTTGGAAAAAAAAACTGTTTCATGTATTAAAAAATAAGAAAGCAGTAAAGTTAGCCCAATTATTTTGCATAAAGAGGATGTTATGCTGAGTAAATAGATACCTAACATGTCACGCATTGAAATTGTGCACAATTGTGGAATGGCGCCAAACTCCGGTACTTAAAAGGCTGCCCTAGGGTGTCTGCTAAAACAATATATCATATTTGGGGGTTCTGAGTAATTTGCTAGCAAAAAAATTATGATTTTGACATGTAGGAGAGAAGTGTCAAAATTGGCCTGGGTGACAAGGGGTTAATTACCATAAGTAAGTAATATACAAATAATTATTATACATTATTTTTAAGGTAATTTACAATATTTTCAAAAACTGTACTCAAGTAGGTGGCTTAATGGACACATTACTGAAGTTTGAAGTTATAACTTCCAACCAGTAATTTCACAGTAACTAGATAAATAATAAATGATTATCTTATAACATATAGCATAATAATATATGATTAAGCTTATACCTTTTCAGCAGCAGCAGATTCTCATTCTCCCTCTTAACTGTGTGAGAAAAACATGGGATTGTGGGTAAATCTTATACACATAAACCCATGTTTTTCCTTGTAGTTAAGAGGGCTGGGCTGGAAGGGAGTATTTGTCTTTCAGACACATGCCCCCCTCTATGACACTGCAGTGAGGCGTGCCTCCACTTCAGCATTTTTATTGGACAGCTTGGGCCAATGGTACTTTACCATTGGATAAGGCTCCAAGCTGTCCACTGAGCTCAGTACCTCTGACAAGAAGTGAGGAGAGGCACTGTGAGCTCATCCTCTCCGTCTGCTGCAAACACAGTCTGTCAGCTTGTATTTAAACTGGTCGCTCTGTATGTAGCTTCTGACAGCCTGCGCAAGGAGCACCGTATCTCCATAATCATCAATGATAGAAGCCCCAAATTTTTACCAGTGGTGGGGTAGGATATCAGCTACATACCTATCAGGTAGCCGAGCTACAACTCTCAAAGTCGATCATTTTAAAAAATTTTTTTATAAAAACATATTTTAATTACCCTGACTGCATGTCCCTGGTACAAATTTCTAATATGTGTTGATGGTAACACTAAGTTACTAAAGCTGGCCATACATGGATAACAATTCAGCTGGTTCAGCAGAGATCCATGTATGGGCAGGCTAATTGTACCAAAGTTCATCCATTGATTGACTTGGGTACAACCAGTCTGTCAGATTTTTTACATACTGTACAATTACTGCCAGCAGCAATAACTGCTAGCAGTAATCATTGTGTTCGGCTGGCCATGAAGGCTCTCCACCCCCTGCCGGCAGAACACAATAGCGTTGCAAGAGACATTCCCCCATCAACACTGGCAGTGTTGATGGGGGATTTAAGCAATTTTGTATCCATCCACGTGTGGTGAAAGTAAGCTGGACCAGTAGTTTTGTTTTAAAAAATCTAAATTTTCAGAATGTTTGTTTCAATTTCTAATGATTGGTGGGGTCAAATTGGTGATTGTTTTTGATTGTAGTGATGAGAAAATTCTAAGGAATAGGATGGAAATTTTTTCTGGAACAAATGAAATTCTTATTGTGCGTGTGGTCTCTGTTTAAAAAAATGTACATATTAAAATCATTTGAACAAAACTCTACAGGTGTATGGCTAGGCTAAGTCACTATTCAGTTAAGTACTAAATTCCTGCCTAAAGGTGCATTATGTATGTTATATCATGACTAGTTATAAGATCCATATCTGTAGCTGCTGCTGTGGCATGCATGCAGTTAGAACCAGGGTCGCTGATAAGGAGGGCCACCAGTCCTCCTGTAGGGGGCCCGGGAACACAGGGGGGCCCTAACAGTAGGGGGGATTGGTGCAGATGGGTGGAGGCGCAATTACAGAAGGGTGCTCTGTGTGGCTCTCTGCAGCCACTGAAAGCTGGTTTCTCCCCTTCCTGATGGCATTCAGCTGCTGCAGGGAGAGACACAGACACAGGACATCGATCCTGTAATTGCTTCCCCCATCCCCCTCCCTGTTCTGTTTGCTTCTGATCCCCCCTGTGTGCACTCCTGTCACTGTGCCACCCCTCCCCTTTCTTTGGCGCTGCAGGCTTGCCTGTCCTGTAAAAAAATAGCAAATTGTAAAAATATATATATAATTAAACATCGTAATAAATAATTTTTAAAAATTGGAAAATAAAATAATTTTTATTTTTTTTTCAACATTTTACATTTAAAAAACAAAAAAAATTAAAAAATGTCTAATTCAAATAGGTTCTCTGTTATTTTTTCATTCGCTAATAATGATTTTTATTGTGTTTTTAGTGAAAATATTGTTTTGATATATTTGGGGGGGGGGGCGGGGCCCTGCCAGGTAGGCTGTACAAGGCCACGTGATTTCTAACAGCAGCCCTGGTTAGAACATCCATATCAACACAGAAAATGACAATATGATCCAACAGATCTTCCGTTTTTCTTTGCATGCTAGTAACATGTTGAAAATTATTATTATTATTATACAGGGTTTATATAGCCCCAACAGTTTACGCAGCGCTTTACAACTTGAGGGTAGACACTGACAGTACAAATACAATACACTTAAATACAGTAGGAATCAGAGGGCTCATTAGAGCTTACAATCTAAGAGATGAAGAGTTTACTAAAGTTACGGAAATTCTTGTAGGACAGAATAAAAATGCAGAAGTGATGTAATGGGTTGTAATGTATTTGTATTGTATTTTCGAACGCCAACTGTACTGAGAAAATTGTGCGATCTGGTATCGTATGAGAAAATTTTTCGTGCTTGTCCAATCAGATAATTTCAGATGAACTATCATGATTGGCTCTGGAAAGCTCTGTACTGACTATCAGATTATCGTACGATCGATTTGAAAGAGGTAGTTTTCGTCTGATTTTCGGATCGTGTGTACGGGACTTAGACGTTGCATAAAACGTTCTAATCCTTGTCAGGTGCACTATTTGTAAAAATGTGTCACTGTGCAGTGCCTAGGTTGCAGAGATGCACTGGCACCTAGTAATGGTATTTGTGGGCAGAGTTTTTTCTGGATCTGTCTGGATCCCTCTGACTGGCATACAGTCTGAGCTGTTTATATGTCTATGTGAAATGAATATCCTTTCAATTGTGTGTCCGTTTGTGCTGCAGATCTATTAATCACATCCAGAAGCATTGCCAACATGGCATGGCAGTCCTCGCCTCCCAGTTTATACAGAACAGAATCATTTACATAAAGTCCTTAAGGCAAATAACTGTTGGGGCTCTAATTTATATCTGATGGAAAATTAGCCGTCATTATGCGCTCCATTAGCAGCGTCTTTAATGTGCTTCTAAGCACCATTTGTCAAGCAGCTTGTTAATATCCTTCAAGTCTTTAAAGTTGAGAGCTCATTAAAGACTGCGCTCTGTTATTGATGTAATTTAGATGAGTTTGGAAGAGCAAGTATTCATTGCCTTCAGTGGACAATTCACCATAAAAGAGGATGCTGGATGCTACCCTGGCAGCACAGGCAGTGCTTCTCTGTATACAAAGTCAGGACTGTGATTTGCACACGCATTAATGCAGCCTAGCAGATAGGCTTACACAGGCCGGCCTTCAGTATATATATCTAGTGTTCTCTTTATTTGTATACAAATGTAGCTTTAGTTTCATTGGAATCCTGCCTAGTATATAACCTCAGGGCTGATCAGAAGCAACTTTTAATTGTGTGGAAGTAGGTGAGTGGCATAGGTGTGCACAAGGGGTGTGCCAGGTGTGCCTGGGCACACCCTAATCACTCTGTGCGGTGCCTATTCCCCCTCCTGCCCAGGCTCCCCCCCCCCCCATATATCCCCCCCCGCCACATTCAATGCTGCTGGCTTCCCTCCTCTCCTCTCCCATCTGCCACTGCGGGGGATATATCAGGATGTAGAATGGGGGAAAGGGCTAGTCTATATGTAATTTACTGGCTCCTACCTTTTCTAACTGTACACACTCACTGTGTTCATTCATAAATGAAGCATAGTAAACTGTGTTTTGCTTCTTTGCTTCAGGTTGCAAATGAACAGGAAGCTTCTCAGCACAGAGGGCTTCCCATTCATTCACTGCCCCATGCAGCTAAAGCTGCAGAGAAAGGCATGGGTAATGCAATAGGCTGCGCACACCTATGGTGAGTGGCGTTGACCCAACATGTTTTACTAAACCACCCTAAATCAAAGCAGTATTGAGCCCAAAACCAAAACTGTAATATATTGCAGTTTAGCAATCATTAGATGTGGTGGCTGCATTCATTTTCTTTTTTTCAGGCTTTTTTCCTCTGTTTTCACCTGGCGATCTGACCAGTAACTCACCTCCTGTATTACAGTGCTCCTACTCTGAATGGAAGAGCACAGGGGCACTTTTAGATAGCAGCATTATTTATCTGGGGGAGAGGAGTGTTGGCTGTGCTAGTGGTGTTATTAATATTATTATTATAATACAGGATTTATATAGCGCCAACAGTTTGCGCAGCGCTTTACAAAATGAAGGCAGACAGTACAGTTACATCACAATTTAGTACAAGAGGAATCAGAGGGCCCTGCTCGCTAGAGCTTACAAACAAATTAAAGTCAAACTCCAGCTGATATTTTATAAGCAGTTACAGCGTTTTTTGTTTTTTTTTTTCCTTTTGGGGTAATGGTTTTACAAAAATAAATAAAAGCTGATCATTGTAAGCATCCATGTTAGTGTTAAATGATTTGTCGCATAACTTATTATTTGTCTCATAAGTAATTTGTCTGTAACTGATACATTCAGCTGGAGAGCTTGTTCTTTTGAAAAACAACAGACTTACTGTTGGGATCACTAGATGAAAATAGAAGAAAGAAAGTCTAAAAAAGAAAACGAATGCAACCATCACATCTAAGAATTGGTAAGCTGCAATATAATAAATATTTGCTTATCAGTTTAATACTGCTTTAGGTGTGGTCTACTTTGCATATTGATACAGTAGCTGTCTTCATTTTCATAGACTATTCAGCCTTAAAGCGTAACCCCACTTTTGTTGAGAAAAAACATTCCCCTCTGGGTGATCTATGTGCATTGCAAGGATTATAACAAAAATTGTTGCAGATTTCTACCTTTTGTTATTCTGAAGAAATCTCTGTGTGTTTGTCTGTGCCTCTGTACTGAGTGGGTCTAATAGGAGTGACTTCATAATTATCTGTCAGGTGTGCAGCTGCAGGGCACTAATGAGGAAATCTGCTGGGTCTGCATCCCTTTCCTATTGAAAGTATTTCACCAAAAATGACATTTTTGTTGCAGGGAAAGCCTGAAATCTGACTTGTATCTTAGGCAGCCTTCTGGGAAAATTGGTTAGCCAATCACACAAGCAGGAAATGATGTTTCTGGGGAGTGGTCAGTACACACTCTGTGTACAGAACACCTCCAGGTAGCCATATTGCAATGCATTCTCAGAAAATTACAGAGCTGCAGATTGAAAAGGAAAGGTCATTTTTAATAACATTCAATTGAAATATGACTTGTGTTGCAATTATATGCGCTATGTTATTTTTTCTTTATTTGCTATTTTTTTCCCCGCAAAAGTGGAGTTACCCTTTAACATTTTATAGTCTTTTCAGTGAACTGATATACAGCAAAATGTATCAAGGCAATTTTCATATGCTAGGTTTTATTAAACAATTTACCTTTCTATGGCAACTGAAATATGCAGAGGGGTTAATTTACTAAAACTGGAGCGTGCAAATTCTGGTGCAGCTCTGCAAAGAAACCAATCAGCTTCCAAGTTTTTTTTGTTGTCAAAGCTTAATTGAAAAAGCTGAAGTTAGAAGCTGATTGGCTACCATGCACAGCTGCACTCTCCAGTTTTAGTAAATCAACCCCAGCATGTGCAATAATACCCAGTATATGCTTTTTAAACAAATGTTGGGAACAAAGAACATTTAACCCATGCACTTTGGAGCGGGCGGGGGGGTTCAAGGGTATTTGTTTTCTTGTTACCAGAAATGGGCTTTAAATACGTTTTCATACAAAAAGACATGCCCATGCTGCATAGATCTGCTCATTAGCTTGTTAGCTTGGAATACATCAATATAACACCATCAAAATTATTAGTAGTATTAATATAATAGTTCCACTTGTGTTTAGGAAAATGATAGCATCATTTATTGACAAAATAATATAAAAGTGAACTTTATTATTATGCATTATTATTATTATGTATTTGAAAACAGGCAAAACACAATAAATATGCAGCCTGGTCAGCACTGTAACTCTTCCCAAACTTCTATAAAGGTTCTTACTCACTTTCAGCAGCT
Organism: Glandirana rugosa; assembly: GCA_018402905.1. Classification (NCBI taxonomy): domain Eukaryota; kingdom Metazoa; phylum Chordata; class Amphibia; order Anura; family Ranidae; genus Glandirana; species Glandirana rugosa. The sequence goes on from BLSH010023060.1 coordinate 276,820, forward strand.
AAATATCATCTGCCTTCAGCAGGAGAAATTGTGATTCCTCGGTTATGCATTCAGGTAACCATTTTAACACCTAAAACCAATTGAATTGCCTCAAAATGTGCATGATGCATGTGCCCCAGTGTACGCTAATTTGCAGGTGTACACTTTTTGTGCATCAGTTTTGCAATAACATCAGATTTTCACTAAAGGAGTTTAAAGTCTCCAGGCTTAATTCTATGCATTAAGGTGAAAAACCTCCTGTAATGCAGCAGCCCCCCAGAGCCCCCCTTTTACTTACCTGAAACCAATCGTTTCAGCGTCGAGGCTGAGCCCAGCAGCTCCAGCCAGTGTCTCGGGTCCTCATTGGATAGATTGATAGCAGCAGGATCCATTGACACCCATTGCTATCAATCAAATCCAGTGGCGTAGGAGCAGGGGGAAGGGGCTGAGTTCTGCTGTCTGTGTCAATAGGCGCAGCAACAGGACACGGGAGCGTGCCTGTACGGGTGCCCCCAGGGAAAGCGCTTCTCCAAGGGGGCACTCGCCCAAGAGGAGGAGCCATGAGCGCTGCCGGGGGACCTGAGAAGAGGAGGATCGGGGCCGCTCTGTGCAAAACCCTTGCACAGAGCAGGTAAGTATAAAATGTTTGTTTTTTTTTTAAAAAAAAACAACAAACCTTTAGTGGCACTTTAAAGCCCCTTTCACATATGCGGACTGTTCAGGTCCGCCTGTCAGTTTTTCAGGTGGACCTGATTGGACGCTCCATGAACATCTATGGAGGGACGGATATCAGCGGTGACATGTCTGCTGACATCTGCACTACTAAATCCAGACAGATGGAAACCCTATTTCCCACCCGTTTGGCGGATCGGATGAAAACGGACAGGCGGATGCATTTTCATTCGATCCCCCATAGAGGAGAGTGGGGCTCTGACAGGTCCATCCTTGCACAGTAAGCATGTCATCTACCAGCTCAGCGGGGATCAACGGATCGATCCCTGCTGAGAAAAGCGGAGCCCATCAAAACAGACAGCCAATGTGTGAAAGGACCCTAAGTCTGGATTCACACCTATGCATTTTTAGTGCTTTTTGCATTTTGCAGATTTGCACTGCAGTCCATTTAACATGGTTTCCTATGAAACACGATCTGTAGTGCAAATCTGCAAAATGCAAAAAGCACTAAAAATGCATAGGTGTAAATCAGGCCTAAATATCAGATAAAAATATGCCAAAAAAAGACGTGTTAACTTACGTCATCCTTTTTGTGAATTGGGTCACCTGAGTCATTTTGCTGCATTGGATCATCTTTAATAGGAATTCATACCATGCTGTAAAATATTTACACACTGAGGCTGATTTACTAAAAGAGTTAATAATCTTCAATCAAAAAATTCTGTTAATATTCACTTCAATTATCCAATCATTTGAAAATCATTTTCACACAATTGGGTATTTAAAGTAAACAGAATATTTATTTTTATATGATTGCATAATTTAAGTGAATACTCACACAATTTTTGAGTGAAGATTTTTCACCCAAAAAGTGTGAAGCAGGAATTAAATCAGCCCCAATTTCTTCAGATAATATAAGCACTATAGGACCAAGTTTTCATATTTGTTGTGTGATTAAATATGCCCATAGCATTTTCCAGGGGCATGTGCTGCACTAATAATTGCCTCTGAATGCTGCAGTGTAAGAGATGGTGTCATCTTTAAATAAACAGCAGCTCATCCATTGGCTCCTGTGAATTGGCACCCTGGCAATCCCATTTACTTTCCTTTACTTTGTTTAACCTGAGGGCAAACTCAGTTACCGGTATAGTAAGATTTTATATTTGTACCTGGTTTAAATCATATTCATACGGCAATTTTTACTATAATTATTTTTGTGGCTGCTGTTATTCTTGTTATAACTCTTGTATTGCTGTCTCAATGCTTGTTGTTGATTATTTTTATTTGTACATTGCCTTCTATTACAAAGTTAAGAGAAAAGATGAATAAATTGTCCTTATAGTTCTTTCATGAATACAACTTTTTTATTCAGTTTTTTTGAACTGCTGAAGTCAATACTCCCCATCCATTTGGTAGTCTATGATCTACAAAAACTCTCTAATTTTTTTGGATGGCCTGGATCATAGATTCTATGTTTCTCAACCAACAAGATGAATACCTAAACCTCTATTCCTTAGCTCTATATACACTCTTCTGTTGTTTGCATAGGCAAAGACAGAACCAAGAGCCAAGTGAGGGTTTTTTCCATTATATGTGTACAGCAGCCTGCACCAAACCACATGCCAAATGCACAGTTGTGTGTTTTTAAGGCATTACTATGCAAGTACAGCACATCAAAATGCACATGTAATACAAATCATGGGACGCCCTGGCAGGCATGACAGAAAACTTTTAGCTTTCTGGGCATGCAGTCATGTGCCCACAAATTAAGTTGGTGCTGGAAGAATTCCCTCTAATAGATACTGTGATTGTAGGTCTGAATGTGATGTATAATGTCCAGCATGTGTAATTAACTGAGGATTGATATATGATTGGTAAAGTATCTCCACCTGCCTAACATATCCTTTTAGTACAGGCGTGGAGAGCAAATGTCCCTCAGCTCACCAGTTTGCCAGCCAAGTCCTCACCTACCTACACTGTTAGGCACCAATGTTGTTGATATACAGTGGGGCAAAAAAGTATTTAGTCAGCCACCAATTGTGCAAGCTCTCCCACTTAAAAAGATGAGAGAGGCCTGTAATTTTCATTATAGGTACACTTCAACAATGAGAGACAGAATGAGAAAAAAAATACAGAAAATCACATTGTCTGATTTTTAAAAAATGTATTTCTTGCTCTCATAGACCTGTAACTTCTTCTTTAAGAGGCTCCTCTGTCCTCCACTCGTTACCTGTATTAATGGCACCTGTTTGAACTCGTTATCAGTATAAAAGACACCTGTCCACAACCTCAAACAGTCAGACTCCAAACTCCACTATGGCCAAGACCAAAGAGCTGTCAAAGGACAAAGAAACAAAATTGTAGACCTGCGCCAGGCTGGGAAGACTGGATCTGCAATAGGTAAGCAGCTTGGTGTGAAGAAATCAACTGTGGGAGTAATTATTAGAAAATGGAAGATACACAAGACCACTGATAATCTCCCTTTGTCTGGGGCTCCACACAAGATCTCACCCCGTGGGGTCAAAATGATCACAAGTATGGTGTGCAAAATTCCCGAACCACACAGGGGGACCTAGTGAATGACCTGCAGTGAGCTGGGACCAAAGTAACAAAGGCTACCATCAGTAAAACACACTATGCCGCCAGGGACTCAAATCCTGCAGTGCCAGACGTGTCCCCCTGCTTAAGCCAGTACATGTCCGGGCCCGTCTGAAGTTTACTAGAGAGCATTTGGATGATCGAGAAGAGGATTGGGAAAATGTCATATGGTCAGATGAAACCAAAATAGAACTTTTTGGTAAAAACTCAACTTGTGTTTGGAGGAGAAAGAATGCTGAGTTGCATCCAAAGAACACCATACCTACTGTGAAGCATGGGGGTGCAAACATCATGCTTTGGGGCTGTTTTTCTGCAAAGGGACCAGGAGGACTGATCCGTGTAAAGGAAAGAATGTATCGTGAGATTTTGAGTAAAAACCTCCTTCCATCAGCAAAGGCATTGAGGATGAAACGTGGCTGGGTCTTTCAGCATGACAATGATCCCAAACACAACGCAACGAAGGAGTGGCTTCGTAATAAGGATATCAAGGTCCTGGAGTGGCCTAGTCAGTCTCCAGATCTCAACCCCATAGAAAATCTTTGGAGGGAGTTGTAAATCCGTGTTGCCCAGCGACAGCCCCAAAACATCACTGCTCCAGAGGAGATCTGCATGGAGGAATGGGCCAAACTACCAGCAACAGTGTGTAAACACCTTGTGGAGACTTACAGAATACGTTTGACCTCTGTCATTGCCAACAAAGGGTATATAACAAAGTATTGAGATGAACTTTTGTTATTGACCAAATACTTATTTTCCACCATAATTTGCAAATAAATTCTTTAAAAATCAGACAATGTGATTTTCTGGATTTGTTGTTCTCATTCTGTCTCTCATAGTTGAAGTGTACATATGATGAAAATTACAGGCCTCTCTCATCTTTTTAAGTGGGAGAACTTGCACAATTGGTGGCTGACTAAATACTTTTTTGCCCCACTGCAAGTTACCAGAGAAGATCAACATTGCAGGAAATTAAATTTTACCTTCATTTTTCAGTTAACTACTTTATTCTCAGAAGCTCAGCAGTTTTTTTCTCAGGGCCTTAGTGTAAATTCTAATGTTTCACTCCCAACACTGCTGCATACAAGTGTTGAAAGAGGTGGTTGAGTAATTAGTATTATTAAAGCAGAACTTCACTCTCTCGGGAAAGATTAGAGGAACCAAATTTATTCTCTCTTGAGAAGAGGCGATTAAGGGGGATATGATCAACATATATAAATACATAAGTGGTCTATAAAGTGAACTGCGTGTTCAGTTATTCACTTTAAGGTCATCACAGAGGACAAGAGGGCACTCTTTACATCTTCAAATACGGAAAGGTTTCTTCACAGTAAGAGCTGTGAAAATTCGAGCCTCAATAGCTGGTTCTGTCCAGCTCAGTAGATTGCTTTAAAAAAGACCTGGATTCTTTCCTAAATGTACATAATATAACTGGATACTAACATTTATAGGTAAAGTTAATCCGAGGAATATCCAATTGCCTCTTGGGAAATTTTTCCCCTGCTGGATCAAATTGGATTATGCTTTATTGGGGTTTTTTGCCTTCCTCTGGATCAGCTGTGGGTATAGGATTGTGTATATAGGATTGTATGATTTTGTTTTCCCCTTTTATTGGTTGAACTAGATGGACTTGTGTCTTTTTTCTGGTACAATAATTCTTATTATTTATTTTATTGTGAAAAAAGAAGAATAACAGTATAACAACTGTTCACCCATTCAGGGGTACAACATATCAGACATAACATCCAGACATGGGCAATAAAAAACCATATGAGCAGGTAACTTTTGAAGAATGGATGACCACTGAGTGACCTAGGGGTGCAAACCACAGGTCCACATATGTCGCCTGGGCCATGTGTCAGGTGCAAAGGAGAAAGGGGTAGCCCCTGGAAGTCGCACGTCCAAGATGTCCTAGAGAGGTTAACAGAGTGGCAACCTCAGGCAACGCCCCAAAACGATTCACTCCGCTCCCCCGGAACTTAGTTATGTGTTTTTTTTTTCTATCAGACTAACTATGTAACTATATGTAACTATGTAATCAACATTGACTATTTGTAATCCTTATGCCACTAGCATTAGTAAATAGATAGGAAATGTTTTACTTATTTTTTATTTCATTTTTATTTTATACTTGTTTTAACTTTTTTTTATCTACATTTCTTCAGTTGCTTTTTGGTTTCCAGGCCTAGGTAAATGATGCCATTCATAGTTTTGAATATAGAGAGTAAGTACGCCACATGATCAAACTGCTTTAGCAATAAGTTTGTATTAGGCATATATACAAACAATTATACAACAGGTACAGATAACCAAGTGTGCCATCTAACATCAAGCATAATACAACAAAGATATTCACTCCAAGGTTGAACCATTGTAAAAAAAAAACATGCATGAATATGGGTTCAATGAGCTACACTTAAAACGTATCAGAGCTGATGTTCAGAAATACATACAGGAATTCAGTACCCTTGATAGTGTAATGAAAAGGAAAGCTGAGCCAGACCCTGATGAAAAGAGAGAACAGGAGGAAATACCAAACCAATGTTTTGGGGATGTAAAAAAACCCTTTCTCAAAAACCTACTACCTAATTTACCATGGAGTACACGTTCCTTATATACATTAGCTGCCATTGTCAGCTACTTCCCCAAGCCAGCTGTATGTGAAATCACTTCCAGTTCCTGTTTCCAGGAGTGACATCACTTCTGGTTCTCCCAAGGCCTGCCAACCGTAGCATTGCTGGACCAAGTGCCAACCAGCTTCTGATAGGGCAGGACTGCACGGTTGTGGAGTGAAACCTAGTTTGTCTAAGCACAATAAAAAGATGCATGTAATGTGGTACAAATAATGCTTAACCACTTTACCCTCTTAATGACCAAAGCACTTTTTGCGATATGGCACTGCATCATTTTAACTGACAATTGCACAGTCGTGCAACGTTGTACCCAAACAAAATTGACACCCTTTTTTTCCAACAAATATAGCTTTCTTTTGGTGGTATTTGATCACCTCTACGGTTTTTGTTTTTTGGCTATAAACAAACAAAGAGTGACAGTTTTTAAATAATTTTTTTTTTTTACCTTTTGCTATAATAGATAACAAAAAAATATTAAAAAATACATTTATTCCTCAGTTTAGGCCAATATGTATTCTTAGTAATGGCGGCAATCTGCGATTTTTATGTGGACTGCGACATTGCCGCGGACAGATCATACACTTTTGGCACGTTTTTGGGACCATTGCCATTTATACAGCGATCAGAGCTTTAAATAGCCACTGATTACTGTATAAGTCACTGTCAGGGAAGGGGTTAACACTAAGGGGGCGATCAAGGGGTTAAGTGTTCCCTAGGTTAGTGTTTCTAACTGTGGGGGGAGTGTAGTGACTGCGGATGGAGAGAGAAAGCTGCTCTCGATCACTGGGAACAGACTATCTCTCTCCACTTCCCTGACAGAATGGGGATGTGTTTGTTTACATCAACAGATCCCCGTCCTGGCTCTGTGAGGAGCGATCGCGGGTGGCCGACGGACAACGCGCATTGGCTCCAGAGACGCGCAGTGGTCACGTGCGCCTCCAGGGGTGCGTGTGCCACCTACAGTTTCTTAAAGCGATACGGCTACGACGATTTACGCAATAGAACGACCACGGCTGGTCGGCAAGTGGTTAACACGATTTCTGATGGGGAAGTTTCAAGGAGCAGCTTCCAAAAGATGGCTTGTTGAAGATTCACAATCTAAAATAAAAACAGAATGACCACGGTTAACAAATGAACATGTGTAAAGCAGGTAAAAATGTTAGGAAAAATAACTTATGCAAGCACGGACCACTGTTGTCACCATTAGGAAACTCGCTCTGAGAAATCCTATTGAGCCATCAGTGAAGTGCATGCATGCAGAAAGGAGGCCACAAGGAGGCTGCAGTTCACTATGAATATCTAATCAAGTGGAGGACACAGGTTAACTTTATTCAATTTACATTAAACATTCTCTGTTGCTTCAGTAACCCAACATGTTTAGGTAAAAAGCATATGGCTGGATCTTCCTATTTAAACCAGAGACAACTGACAGATAATATAGATGATACATATTTATACAAAAAAAAGGTTTAAGTCTACAGTTTAGGGGAATCACAGATCAAATTCAATCAAAGCTAAATAAATGCTATGTGTTAACTGTATGTTTGCTCTTGAATTTAATATGGAATCAAAATAGAATAACAATATTATACCTTCTTAGAGGTTTATATCCCAATCAATTCAATATAATGCTTCTGAAGAGAATGATTAACATTAAATGCGGGGGAATGTTTGGTGGGATTTACATGCTACACATGACAGGTGAAATCCCAAGTATTTGGGGATCTGCAATACCGTCACTTACTATAAGTAAAATAATAAATACATAAAAAACAGGATTGGAGAATAGAACAAAAAATAAAAGGAAAACATGCCAAAAGTAAAGGTAATCTAAGCAAAGCATTAAAACACACTCATCAAATCTTACATCTTATGCCTACAACATAGCTACTCATACAAGTCTTTAAAACTACATGCATTAACTTTGTGCATAAATATCTGTGTTTTCATTCTTGTCTTATTCATAATTAAAAAAATATAATTAGGCCATTCAATTTCTCATATAGATATATTATGCTTTCAGTTACATTTTGGTGGTCCCTAAATGCAAATCTGTCACATGTGGCATGAAATGAAAGTGTTGTGTTGTATTTTATAACAATGTAAAAATGCTATAAATAATAGAAAGATTATTTTTATGTACCATATTCCTGCTGTCATAGCCAAGTAATCAGTCTCTAAAAATCAGTGATTTTACACCTTTTATTTAAATCTCTCATTGTAATGAAGTCTGCAGTTTAGAGCCAAAGCTCTCACTATTGCTGTATATTTGGACATGGCAAATAATTAGTCACATTGGGTGAATTTAGTACTAAACTGCAGCATTCATCCTGACACTGGCACACTTAATTCCGCTGTAGAGTATAATAAATTGCTGCACATGCAAGATGTCTTTCCATAGTAACACAATGGAGCTACACAACATGTAATAGCTGTTACTTTGCAGGGGGATATAGAAATAAAGTAGACATAAATTAAAATTTTGTTAAAGGTATATGCAAGAGATTTGAAATTAAATTAAACATGAACTTCAGGCAGATATACAGCATACACATTATTACAGGTGATAGGAGAGCTGGGAGTGGCATAGCTTGCATAGACCACGGGGCTCTCAAGATAAGCTATATACAGGGGGAGTCACTACACAGGGGGGAAGTCATTGACCTGGCATTATCAAACAGATATTTTAGGGGATACAGAGGGATCATTTAAAAAGCACCATTCTGCTAATTGCACATTAAAGAGACGGGAACAGCATTTTTTTTGGGGTTCACAAACGCTTTAATGCATTTTTACATAGGACTAGCAAAATCACTGAATCAACATTGATATCAGTCTCCTGTAATCCTCTGCAGAGGAGCACACGACTTGAAGATGGAAGGCCGGTACTTAAATATGAATGTTAATGTGATTTCAAAAGTTATTTTCAATTCTAAATCTGCTGCTTTCAATGACATAAAACATTTTGATCCTGCCAAGAAGGTCCTTGCTCAGGTACTTCCAGTTATAGGGTGACAACTTTCTGTACTTGTCTCCCAAATGTTCTTCTTCATTGTCACTCTGTCACATGGGCTTCTGACAACAACTACAATGGTATTATGCAGGCATGGTCCTCTGCTGTCACCATCAGGAAACTCGTCTTAAAAATTCCATGGAGCCAATGGTGGGGTGCATGTATGCAGACTGGACGTGGCAGCAATTTTATTATTTTTTTATTAAAAAGACTGGCAATTGTTTATGATACACAGTGCTTTGAAAAGCTATATGTTATTCAGTCAGGGTTTGCACCTACTTAAAACTTTTGTCTCATGTATAACAAAACAAAAAATAAAGAATATGGCAAAAAAGACCTTTATAATGGGGTCTCATTTCATGTTTCATATACTGTATTAAAATACAAATGGCAGTATACAATGTACAACATGTATAAACAGTCTCTCAATATGAGTAGCAGTGCTTGGAGCACCTTAAGCAAATAGAACTTTATGAGATTTGTAGAACAGATTAGTACTCACTAAAATGAACACAAAATAAAGTATGTAGAATATACATACCATGTCTGGCTATGCTGGTAACATATTTGCTATATGTAGATTCTTTAAAACTTCTTGGCTGCACAGCTATGCGGGAACTTATATATTACTTTAATCTTGGGTATGTACTATATTGCTTACTCTGGGGGAAAAAATAGACACTGGATTCAGTTCAGCTGCATTTACCCATAAGGCGAACTCCCCCCCAAGAATAAATGATAACACATGCCAAGTCAAAAGAGAGGCTAACTAACTAATATTTAAATATTTCCCACCTTTTTCTCTTTATTGCCCTTCATGCCCTTTATCAGAAATCATAGTGTTAATACCTAGTTTTAGTGTTTTGTTTTTTTACATGCGACCAAAAGACCATGGAAATTTGGGGAAAGCACTGCGTGCTAAGGTGCACTGAGATCAGAGTGTCTATACAGCTGAGTTTTATAGCTGCAAGAGTTTTGTAGATGGGTGAACAGAGCCTAATGGGAATTCCCAGACTCTTCCTATTATGTCCGCTGCCCTTGTGATTGACAGCAGGAAATGGGTGGATCCATAGCCAATAGACAGCCTGCTATTGGCTATAGAATTCACCCACTGACTGCTGTCAATCATAAGCAGAGAGAAGACCTGATTGGGAACTAGTGTCTCAGTTTCTCAATCAGGCATCACCTATTGTCAGCATCACTGGTTGCTAGGAGGCAGTCAACTTTGAAGTTGACAGCACTCTTAACAACCAGTGATGGGTGTGAAGGCAAAAATGCTGCTTGCTACACAACGTACAGAGACAGGCACTACACCTGTCTCTGTACATCAGCTTACAGTTGGTCTTAATTACCTTAATTTTCCTTATCTAGGAACTGGAGGCAATTATCTTTGAATATGGTGCAGTAATAATGCCACGTTGTAAAAGTGGCACTATTAAATACTACCTGAATCTGCCACATGTTAGTAAAGCTACTGAAATGGGCTTTTCAAATCTTACATAGGCCATGTTAAAGGACCATACTGCCCGAAGGGCTTTATTGAATTCCCCTCCATTGTGTTTTTAAAGAGACCCTGATAAAGCACTGTTGCCTCTGTAAGACTCTTCAACATTTGAAAGTTCTAGGATTGTCCCCACTGCACACTGTGGTTCCATCCTCTGACCCCTTCATCACTATAAGAAACAACAGGGTAGGGGTTGCAGGATAGAACCAGGGCTCGCAGTGAGGAATATCTGAAAGAGTCTTATAAAAACATAGAAAAGTGATGGCAGAAAAAGAATGAGTAGTCCATCGAGTCTGCCCTTTTTTATTTTTTTGTTTTTTCTTTGTTTTTTGTTTTCACACAAACCTCCAGTTAGCTTGAGGTCATGTCTCCGTGTTCTTGATTTTGGTTTCATATTGAAAAGACTGCCCTCCTGAACCTTATTCACCCCCTTGATGTATTTAAAGGTTTCAATCATGTCTCCCCTCTCCCTTCTTTCCTCCAGACTGTACATATTAAGTTCCTGAAGCCGCTCTTGATATGTTTTATCCCCCAGACCTTTCACCATTTTATTACTATCTTTTTGTAAGTGAGGTCTCCAGAACTGGACACAGTATTCTAAGTGAGGTCTCACTAAAGATCTATATAGCGGAATCAGAACCTCCTTCCTCCTGCTGGTGATCCCTCTACTGATACATCCCAGAATTCTATTTGCTTTTCTCACTGCCTGGTCACACTGTTTGCTCATTTTGCAATTATCTGAAATAAGCATTCCCAAATCTTTTTCTTCTGTAGTGCTGGCTAACACTGTACCCCCAATGTTGTATTCTCTAAGGGGATTCTTATTCTCTAGGTGCATTATTTTACATTTAGAAATATTGAACTAACCGATCTTCCAGCAATGACAAATCATGATCCATGTTACAGACACCTATTACACACCTTTGTATCATCAGCAAATAGACATACCTTGCCCAACAAACCTTTAGTTAGATCACTTACATAAAGGTTAAATAGAACAGGACCCAGTACAGTGCCTTGTGGTACCCCACTAGTGACTGGTCTCTGCTCTGAGTGAACCCCATTTACAACCACACTCTGGGATCTATCCTTTAGCCAACTGCATATCCACTGAACCACCCAAGGGTTAAGTCCTAGTTTGTACAACTTTTGTATTAGATCATTATGTGGAACTGTATCAAATGCCTTGCTGAAATCAAGATATGCTATGTCCACAGCACCACCCTGGTCCTTATATAGGCTGCAACACTGTAAGAGAGCAAAGGAAATTGACATGGGCTGTTGAAGACACAAGTATAGGAGCTATATTATTGCAAGGGATCATCTGCATTTTTTTTAACCTGACAGGGTCATGTTAAGTACAAAATGAATAAATTCTTATCTAGCAAATCAACATCTAATTTAAATAGCCAATCATATGCTAACGTATTTAGGTGCAAGGGGCAAACAATCAGTATGTGTGTGGGTCTGGATTGACCTTTATAGCATTTAGTAAATAAATCATAAGAATAAGCATAGCATAATGTAATTATTTAAGGAATATTAAGCACACTAATATTACACAATGTATTTTTTATTTTTAATTCTGGATAACATAAAATGTTAGAACAATAAATGGCAATTTATTTGTCTAGAAATTTCATGTCTATGGGACCACTGTGCCTGGCCTGTAAGGCAGTTTATTTCAGGTGACCTCTAGTTTGAACTTGCTTAATGGAAGATACTATGGATACCATGTGATTTATACTGAAATATTAGAAACAAATGATCCTTAATAAAACTAATACATCAATTGCAGTAAATGTGTTTATAAAGAGGGAGATACATATATTTACATAGTGTTCGAATGTGATAATAGATGAAGGATAAAAGCTATATAACAGGATCAATTTGAGGACATATTGAGGTCATCTGGCAGTGCAAATATTCTCAAGTGCTGTGGATAATATGCAGTGGGGATTTTAGGCAGTTTTATTGTGAGTAGGATCCTCCTCATATCAGTTGTTTTTTACGGTATTCCTCCAGGCTAAAGTAATAAAGTAGATAATTAGAATGCTAAAGACAGATGTAAATAAAAGGAATGAGACAGTGCTGACAGATGAGTGGCTGGGTCAGATTCACATCCAGGAGCCCAGTTGGTATAAATGACAAACACTCTCAATGCCAGTGGCCTTAGGCAACAAACTGGGGACAGAATGGGCAAAATTACATTCAAGAGCACAGCAAGAGCAATGTGCAAAACAGCAGAGGTGCAGAATATGAGATGCTGCTCTTTTATATTCCTTCTTTGTTCAAGTGCTAGGCTCCGCTCGTGAAAGAGTTAAACTCGGCAGCAGTTTCTCGTGACTACTTCTTAGAAAACATGGCTTGCTTATCTGATTTCTATTCGGAGGCACCAGGTCAGCGTGGTCCTACCCTCTGAAACCTAATTTCCAGTCGCATAAGGAAACCCAACGTAATTATGAGACAGACTTCATATGAGTGCTTTTCCATCAGAGCTGGTCTGTTGTGAGAATGTATGACCCAGCCAGGAGATGGATCATTGTGGCTTGTCCTGGGCTAGCCCTTTGCCACACACAACTTTACAAAACAAATTCTACTGCCAGTAATAGACTACAAGCATTTCCTTTATATTAGCTTGCTTTTCCATATGATTAGAAACCAATGACACTATAAATCACATAAACCCAGACTCTGTATCTGCAAGTCACAAAAGTCTTTTTTTTTTTGCATTCTGCAAAAATGTAGTTTTGTTCTATGTGTTACAAAATAGTATCCCCATGATTATTAAATGAATTCTAGCAGTAATACTGGAAATATTCTTTCGCATTGATATTTATCTACAAAGCCATTACCCCTTTGAAAATAGTATAATCTTGCCCATTTTATATTATTAAAACATTTTCAGCAGTTTATCTTACTGACTTTAAAGAGGAACTACAGTCTGCTCACATTATTTGTAATAAAAATATATTTGCCATTCTGAAGCTTCTCTCCAACCACTTTGCATATTATTTTATATATACAGTAGAACCTCGGATTGCGAGTAACATGGTTAACGAGCGTTTCGCAGTACGAGCAGTTTTGTCAAAAAAAATCCTGACTCGGTTTGCAAGTGCTGTCTCACAAAACGAGCAGGATTAAGGCACTGTGCATGCAATACCGCATGTGACCAGAGGTGCGGGAGTGCTGGTGAGCCTTGGAGACACTTGGAAGCATTCGGAAATACTGGGAAATAGCAAAAGTTCCTGAGCGTTTCCGACTGTTTTTGACTGTGTCCAAGCCTCACCAGCACCACCACACCTCTGGCCACATACGGTATTGCATACATCAGCGCCCCAGGACCTCTGGTCACATACAGTGCTGCATTGACAAGCAGTGACTGTGGAACAAATCATCTGAGTTTCCATTATTTCCTATGGAGAAACTTGCTTTGATATACGAGTGATTTGGATTACAAGCATTCTCCTGGAATGGATTATGCTCGTAATTCAAGGTTCCACTGTACTGTGATTCTGTACTTGCCAAATATGCTGCATAAATCTCCCTCCATTAGGTCTGGCTGCAGCCATTTTAACTGTGGGCAGCTGAAGCTGCTGCCTGTTCACTTCCTGGATTTACACAGACACACACCTCCAGCTCTGCAGCTTTCATTGGCCCTCTTATAACTCACCCACCCTCCCTTCCTGGCAAACTCTCACAAGAGTGAGAGAGAGAGTTGTGCATGATGTCATAAGGCTAGGCTAATGATCAGACAAGAAACAGTAAGTGGGCTGTATAAGGTATTTACTGGCAGAAAAAACATGTTTTACTATCTAAAGTTAAAACAACAAGGGCAGAAGATTTAATAGATGGAAAGTTGAAAAAATGACTGAAGGTCCGCTTTAAGGGTAGCTGTCTAATGATTTACTTGGCAGAAAAATGCAATAGTGCCACTAGTGGTAAGGAAAAGGACTGCAACAAAGAGTTTGGTGCAGTGATTTAATAAAGGTATTCATTTCACAGAGCAAACTGTGCAGATTAGAAGATAATGAACTTATGTAAGCATTTCTCGGCTCAGGAAAAGGAAAAGACAAATCTTAATAATTTTACACTAATGTGTAAAATTGGGATCTATTTGTAAAAATTTGCTTTGCAAATGTCTTACCATTCATGAAAATGTTATGTATAACACCCAGAATGTTTGTAATGCATTGAATAGTGTCTTTGTTGCCTTTCACTGGGTGAATGTTTGAGGTAATTGTAGCCGTATCCTTAAATAAATAATTATAATAATTAAAATAACTAAAATAATTATAACACCGCGCTAAAATGATATTTCTGTGCTCATAACATAATCGTGAATAATACGTGAAATAAATATGTATATATGCTTTAAAACACACATACACAGCAGCTGCTATAAATCAAAAACAATACTCAATAAAATTCACTAAAATCAATATAGCAAAAAAGCAGCGCTAACATCCACACAATAATCTATAATACAGATGTTAATAATCTGTGTACAAATTAGTGCAAAAACTGCAAACAAAAGTGCAAGTGCAAACTTGATGTGCAAATGGCAAATCTCTTAATTGTGCAACAGTAAAATAAGTGTTCATAAAAAGTGTCCATAAACATATATCCGTGAGTGCATCCTCTTCCAACAAAGTGCAGCTTAATCCTCCTGGTTTGTTTCCATCACCACTAAACTCATGCAGGTGGTCACAAGCTCACTAGAGGCTTACCAGACATCTGCTCAAAAATCGCCTTTTGCTTTACTTAGAGACCTCAGCTCTGTCTCATTTATCAGCGATCCACACCTCCAGGAATCACCCGGTATCCACATGTATTAATCATATAAAATACAAGAGAGTCCTCATAGCGTATCACTTTTAAAGCAGATATTTATTCAAAAGGTAAAATTGCGCTTACATCAAATTCCATTCAAACATCGCAGTGTGCAGCAAAATGTGACTACTACCAGTCAGCTGGTTCCTCGCTCCTCTGTCCCTCTGGCGAGCGTCCCAACTCCTAGTGTGTCCAGTGCTGTCTTCGGTCCGCCGTGTAGCCACGCCCCTGACGCGTTTCGTCACTTCCGACTTGATCACAGGGCTGGCTACACGGTGGACCGAGCCCTCCTAAATAGCGGTGAAATCTCACCACTAGATGGCGTCCCGTACTTGTTTAAACCCGCTCTTGTGGAGTCTGTAGGCTGATTCATCCACCAGTAACTCCGGATGACTACATTCCCCATAATTCCCTTTCTGTCAATCACAGTCGGGAATATCATGAGCCAGGAACAACACTGCAAGAGGCTCCTCGGCTTATAGTTTGTTATGCTCCTGTTCTATACCAGCCGCATTCTGCCTCACAGATCCATGTACATATTGATTAGTCGATATACTTTATATAATCATTGACAAATACCCGCTCTCGTGTTATGCTTTCCCTATACTGATCGCTTGCATTCCTGGCTCTTGGTGCAATTTCAGTCTCCAAAGGAATGTATATGGAGGCTACAAGTGCACACTCAATAGTCCAAGCATAGGATCAATATCTCTAAACACATCGGCGGTTAAATTTGTTACAACATAATTTCTCTACTAAACAAAGTCATCAAACCTCAGCATATCTATACGTACATAAACTAAAATACACATACAACACCATGTTTTATATGGGTGACATGTTTAAAATCTGAAATTAAATAAGTTTAATTAAAATTATTTTTATTTTTTATTTTTTATTTTTTATTTCTTATTTATGAGAGGAAATTGGAGTATTTGGACGTTAAAACTGATGTGTGAGTGATTAAACTGGTCTCTTTAGACCTTAAAGTTTAAAACTAAATTAATTAAAACTTAATTTAAAATCTCATAGATCTTAAAATCTTAAAAAGACCTAAAATGAGGGATAATCTAAGAATTATTAATAAAACAGTTAATATCAAGCTCTATGTTGAGTCCTTTCTGGCAGAAAGTGCCTAACTTGTGTATCCAGCGGGTTTCCATCTTGGATATTTCCCTGATTTTATTGGAGCCTCTCCAATTAGGTATTAGTTTCTCCACTCCCCAAAATTGTAACCCCGCCGGGTCCTTTCTGTGGGTATCCCTGAAATGTGCTGACACGCTATGGTCCTTGAACCCCTTAATGATATTAGTTATGTGTTCACCAATCCTTACTTTCAGGGGTCTTTTTGTTCTTCCCACATACATAAGCCCACATGGGCAATGTAGGACATAAACTACATGTGTGGTGTCACATGTAATGAACTGATCTATGTTGTGTGTTTTGCCTGTGCTGGAGGATACAAAATTAGTCCTGGTTCTTACTTGATTGCCAGCTAAATTGCATGCTCTACACTTTCCACAGGCTCTAAATCCCTTCTGGTTAGGCCATAACTGTATTCCCCCTGTGGCAGTGGGGGGGTCTAGAATCTTCCTCACTATTTTATCCCCAAAACTAGGGGCTCTCCTATAGACGAATCCTGGTCTGCTAGGTAACACAGGTCCCAGGGTCTTGTCCATCTTTAGAAGGTGCCAGTGTCTCGAGAAAATCTCCTCGACTTCCTGATACTGTTCGTGATAATCTGTCACTAGGTTCCATTCTCTTCCCTCATCTCCCTTTATTCGTTTTGTTTGTCCACTCAATAACTCCACTCTCGGATTCTGTAATATTTTCATCCTTTCTTTCTCCAAGATCCGGGGGTCATATCCCTTTTGGCAGAACTTGTTTTTAATCAGATGAGATTGCTCCAGGTAATGTTGATCTGAAGTACAATTTCTTCGAATTCGTGTGAACTGGCCTTTGGGAATATTCTTGAGCCACATAGGGTGATGTCCACTTGTGATCGCCAGATAGCTATTGCGATCAGTGATTTTAAAAAATGTTTTCGTTGCTAAAATGTTGATATCTCTATAAATAGTAAGGTCTAAAAAATTGATCTCTCTCTGGCTAAAATTATAATCCAACCGGATATTGTTCGTGTTGGTATTTAATTCCTTAAAAAACTCAACCAGTTGGTCCTCCGTGCCTTCCCAGATAAAAAATAGGTCATCTATAAACCTACGATAAAATCGCAGCTCTGGTTTTCGGTCTTTAAAAATAAATCTATCTTCCCATTCAGCCATAAATATATTTGCTAAACTGGGAGCAAATTTCGCCCCCATAGCAACACCACTGCGCTGGGTGTAAAAGTTGTTTTGGAACCAAAAATAGTTGTGTTTAAGGCAGAAATCGAATGCTGTAGCCAAAAAAACTTTTTGTTCCAACAACATATCCTCTCTTTTACTCAAAGCCCAGTTCAGTGCTAGCATTGCATCATCATGGGAGATGTTAGTGTACAGTGATGCTACATCCGCTGTAACTAAAAAGGTGGTGCGATCTGTTTTCAATACAATCTCTTTCAATGAAAGCAAAATATCTTTTGTGTCTCTTAGATATGCCTTTGTATTGACAACACTTGGTTGTAAGGCCAGGTCCAGGTACTCTCCTAATCTGGCTGTTACCGATCCTATCCCGTTCACAATAGGTCGGCCGACCTATTGTGAACGGGATAGGATCGGTAACAGCCAGATTAGGAGAGTACCTGG
>BLSH010023060.1:307148-326060 GCA_018402905.1 Glandirana rugosa
GGTAGGACTGAACAAAAGAACGGGAAAGGGATATCACACTACGATACTTGTTATAATCTGAAAACTTTAGTCGATAAAAAGGTGCATAAACGATAGAGGGTTCACGGTAAACTGTTTGTGTTTTATACTAAACTATAACGGAAAAAAATCGTCTCTGAAAGAAATGAAAGAGAGAGTATTATTGAAGTCGAAGGAGTGGTCACATAGGAAATATTTGGTCCCGTTACAAATGTAAAAGTGTATTCCGATCTAAAAGAAAGGACCACGTAGTACCGTCGTATGTGTACCCAACACCGAGGCGGGGGTGTTGTACTATCCTGACCAATTGATATTTAGTTGAGAATGCTGTGAGCCGGGTCTGTCTTTGATTTATAGTTAACCAGTCCTATCATGTTGTGGGGGCGGAGCCACAACCCATGTGTATGCTGCCATGATGCACCAGGAAAGAAAATCTAGCCTTATGTGAAAATGTAAACATTGCCCTGGTTTATAAAGGATACACTGGTGAGGAAGCTGAAGTTATTATGAGAGAGAAAGTAAAGAAAGTCTCTGCTAAAAAAAGGCAATATCAAATCATATTTTGTGTTTGTCAAATGGCACTTGGGAGATAGCAAATACGTGGAAAAATAGCTGATTTCAAAAGTCTAATATTGTTCATAGCATCACACTATAGGGAAAGGGCAAGAAAACAAGTCAGGATGGAAAAAAAAGACAGATAGGCCAAATACATGTTAAGTCTAGAGGAAACTCTTATTCAGTCTGCAAGAGACCTGACACTGGGAAGTTTATCTTAAAGCAGTACAATGACCCCAAACAGACAAGCATAGCTAAACTGCATTGCTTTAAAGCCAAGTTGGTGAACACGTTATATTTGCCTAGTCAGAGCCAAGACTGAAAATTTTGATCATAATAATAGTTTGCCCTGTAATGCACCTGATGGACATTCGATTTTGATTACATATGAAAAAGGAGGTCAATGACCAAAGCAAGTGCTGAGAATGTAAACAAGGAGGAGTTATTGAGTTGAGGAGACTAGTTAGGCCTTATGTACACTGCTACTGGTAAAAAGACGTTTGGGAGCAGTTTAGCATTTTTTCAGCTGCCCCTGAACTCTCCTCTATGTTATCTTATCAGTACATGTACACAGGGTCGTTTATAGTCATTTCTAGGCAGTTGAGTTTAGAAGCTTTTTTGGAACCCAAAAAACTGCTTTCAGAACTGATTTTCAGAGGCATTTGAAACGCCAAATGCCTGTAACAGCTTGTAAACGCTGCTAAATGAGGTAACTCATATTTAGCAGCTTTTCGTTTACAGGCGTTTTCATTTGTTTTAAAAAAAACGCTCCTAGATACGAACGCAGCTAAATACAGCATGTAAAACGTGGCATATAAAACGCGGCTAAACGGCCGTTTTTAAGTGGCGGCTTCTAGCTGTCAAAAAAATAGTTCAGGAGAGGTTAAAAAAGCATTCCATGTACATTAAGCCTTACAATCTAATGACAACACACAACTGCAACTTTATAAAAGGTTAAACCATAACCATTATGGGGTAATGTAGCTGCGTTTTCCCAATCCAACAAATCAAATTGAGCCTGAAATGGACCAGTGACCATAGATGTAAAGAGGGCAGTTGGATGTGCAGACCCAATCTAAACTCCCTTTGGTATGGTCCTGATAATGAATTCTTGGCATGGCCAAGTGTTCATATCAATGTTTTTGCACGGGTGAAAGAAGAGGAGAGCAGAGGTGTTGGAACATGTGTCAGGCCTTGGCTTATCTCTGGAAATAAAAGTGATCTGAACAGGTTTTCTATCCTATTTGATTCTTTTCCCTGCGAGTGATTGGCCAGTGGCTGTTTGTATGACATAAGATAACTTCCAGATCTAGCCAAAAACGGAAAATAATTTAAATAGTCTATTTTTCTTCCTTTTGGGTGCAGCTGTCCTTTTAAATCAAAGAAAAAGCTGTGTTTTTGGTCTCTGCATTTAAGCCATTCTGGGAACTCAGTCTACCATATGACAAATGTGTGCCCCTGGTTCCATTGCCCCTGGCACTTATGTTCAGTGTTTTCTACAGAGGCCTGTTAATTAGCCATCTTTGGTGACACCACTGGTGAAAGGCATTGAAGAACACAAAGGCTGTTCAGGACAGTTTAGTATGACTTATTGCATGGTAAAAATATAAGCTCTTCTAGCAGATCTTTCTAGATCACAGGTATCCCATATAGATAATACAAAACAGGGGTGACTGCTGCGCTGAACTTGTAACTAAAAAAATATATAAGATACAAAGAAGCTGCTGACACAAATTGGTTGAATTGCCAAAGAACAGATATATATAAAAAGGTGCAGTGCTAAAAAAGTCCAATCAATTAAAGGTTCTTTAACAGATGACACGGTGACAATAATCCACAGCTTGTCTGATATGTGAAAGATATACCGCCACCATCACCCGCACACGCTGCCACTTCTTCAGGACCCTTATTACAGGGGTCATATAAGCCTCTCAAATCCTTCCTCTGTATATACAGCACAGGATCACCATAAGCCAGACCAGATAAAGCACAGGCAGATATTGGGGATGATCTCCAACGAATAACAGACAGACTGTTCCTCACCATTAAATTAGTCATGTAGATAGAAAGAAAAATGCTCATGGTGCAGTAAATCTAATCATTTTTAATAGATAAAAAGCAATATTGCACTCACATGCTCGTAGATATAAACACATGTGTGGTTTTAAAAGCAGACAAACAGCATTCCAGTTTCCAAAATGGCCACCGCATCCAAATCACACTCCTGCGCAGCTTCCCAAAAGCCACCCGACTAATTTCATCATAAACTGACGTCTTCAGGGGCATGGCCATATAGATGCTGAATATACAGGCACTAACATAACTGGATATTACAGTTGACTTAAACTTTTGTGAAATAAACTTGATTTATATACAGTATCTCACAAAAGTGAGTACACCCCTCACATGTTTGTAAATATTGTATCTTATTATATCTTTTCATGTGACAACACTGAAGAAACGACACTTTGCTACAATGTAAAGTAGTGATTGTACAGCTCATATAACAGTGTAAATTTGCTGTCCCCTCAAAAACTCAACACACAGCTATTAATATCTAAACTGCTGGCAACAAAAGTGAGAAGACCCCTAACTGAAAATGTCCAAATTGGGCCCAAAGTGTCAATATTTTGTGTGTTTATTTTCCAGCACTACCTTAACCTTCTTGGGCATGGAGTTCACCAGAGCTTCACAGGTTGCTACTGGAGTCCTCTTCCACTCCTCCATGATGACATCATGGAGCTGGTGGATGTTAGAGACCTTGGTTCTTCCACCCTCCATTTGAGGATGCCCCACAGTTGCAGAATAGGGTTAGGTTTGGAGACATGCTTGGCCAGTCCATCACCTTTACCCTCAGCTTCTTTAGTAAGGCAGTGGTCATCTTGGAGGTGTGTTTGGGGTCATCATCTTGTTGGAATACTGCCCCGTGGCCCAGTCTCTGAAGGGAGGGGTTCATACTCTGCTTCAGTATGTCACAGTACATGTAGGCATTCATGGTTCACTCAGTGAACTGTAGCTCCCCAGTTCATGCAGCCCCAGACCATGACACTCCCCCCACCATGCTGGACTGTAGGCGAGACACACTTATCTTTGTACTCCTCACCTGGTTGCCACCATACACGCTTGACACCATCTGAACCAAATAAGTTTATCTTGGTCTCATCAGACCACAGGACTTGGTTCCAGTAATCCATGTCCTTTGTCTGCTTGTCTTCAGCAAACTGTTTGCAGACTTTCTTGTGCATCATCTTTAGAAGAGGCTTCCTTCTGAGACGACAGCCATGCAGACCAATTTGATGCAGTGTGCGGCGTATGGTCTGAGCACTGACAGGCTGACCCCTCAACCTCTGCAGCAATGCTGGCAGCACTCATATTTCTATTTCCCAAAGACAACCTCTGGATATGACATTGATCACATGCACTCAACTCCTTTGGTCGACCATGGCGAGGCCTGTTCTGAGTGGAACCTGTCTTGTTAAACCACTGTATGGTCTTGGCCACCGTGCTGCAGCTCAGTTTCATGGCCTTGTAAATCTTCTTATAGCCTAGGCCATCTTTATGTAGAGCAACAATTCTTTTTTTCAGATCCTCAAAGAGTTCTTTGCCATGAGGTGCCATGTTCAACTTCCAGTGACCAGTATGAGAGATTGAGAGCAATAACACCAAATTTAACACACCTGATCCCCATTCACACCTGAGACCTTGTAACACTAATGAATCACATGGCAGCGGGGAGGGGAAATGGCTAATTGGGCCCAATTTGGACATTTTCACTTAGGGGTGTACTCACTTTTGTTGTCAGTGGTTTAGACATTAATGGCTGTGTGTTGAGTTATTTTGAGAGGACAGCAAATTCACACTGTTATACAAGTTGTACACTCACTACTTTACATTGTAGCAACGTGTCATTTCTTCAGTGTTGTCACATGAAAAGTTATAATAAAATATTTACAAAAATGTGAGGGGTGTACTATACTGTATATAAACATAAGCACATATGTTTTCCCCAGTCCTATGTAGCATATATTCATTAAACTTAATTTGCTGTTCAATAGTATATTAATAAACTATGCTTTAAACTCATACACACATAGGAATTCCTTGTTTTACCCAATCCCTTCTCTTACTTTTAAATTAAACCTATGGTAACAGAGATATTCAGGTTGCTATTGCTTATGTTGTCTTCTAAAAATACTATCTGCCCGGCTGTTACGCTGATCGAATTGTGCATTAGAAGATCTGACTTCATCATTCTGTGCTTGTTCCCGATCTGTTACTCAAAAATAATTAAACGAACACAGCCAGACAATTACAATTTTTAGAAGGTCAAAACTGATAGCGTTCATGTTCTGGTTATAGGAAATTCCCTTTAAAATTTCAAGTTTCAAGAGTTCATTACTACATACTTTGCCAAGTGAACGGTAGTCAAAATGGTTAAGCTGTGTTCACTTTGTATATCCAATCATGTGCTGTCAAAAACTATGTTTTCTTAATTTCCCTCACACATGACTGAATGTTCAAATGTGAACACTGGTTCACCATATTTATTAACTTTCGCTTTGCAAAAGGAACATACGCTTTGCTAGGCAAACATGCTCTATACCTTTAGTAAATACACCACAATGTGTGTATTAATATATGCATAGATATCATAAAGCTGCTTTAGTATCAAAACAGCATGTTTCATTTAATATATATGTGATGAGCACACAAGTGTGCATGCAATGAAGCTTGGGAATGTGTAAATGCAATTTTGCTAAACTGATGTACAAATTGTATGCAATTTTAGCATTGGATATTTTTCTTGGTATTGTAAAAAGTATGTAGGCTTGGAAATGTTTTATTACAATGAGTTAAAAATTAGTATTGGTGTTCATTTTATTGCAACTAACTTGCATTGTTTTGCTCATAAATAACAAAAATCATAACTCTATAAAATAAATAAATGTAACTAATTCCTATAAGATAATAATAATGCAGCATTATATGATGCTAAACAAGTATTTGTGATCATGTATATTCAAAATGTACCAATTATGTTATACCAAATTCAAACAAATATATCTCAGATAACAGGGAACAACAGATTAAAAAATACTCAAGTATATATTTTTTCTTCAATTTCAGGATAAAATAAATATAGCATATTAAATGGAATGATGGTACTCGCATTCTTAGTTATGAATATACACCCAGAAGTGTAAACTGTTGATACAATAGTGTGTGTGTGTGCATGTGACCCTAAAACCTGTTCATGTGGCAAGCATTTCATTACTAAGTCTGTGGAAAAGTTTACTGCTATCATACACAAATGGTGGTGAACAGGTATTTACATTCCCAGTTTTAAAAGCCCATCTGAAATCTATAAAACAAACATAGAGGGGTTGATTTACTAAAGCTGGAAAGTGCAAAATTTGGCGCAGTTGTGCATGATAGCCAATCAGCTTCTAAATTGAGCTTGTTCAATTAAGGTTTGACAATAAAACCTGGAAGCTGATTGGTTTCTATGCAGAATTTCACCAGATTTTGCAATCCCCTGGTTTAGTAAATCAACCACTCAGTATTCAAATAAATTAACAAACTAGGACTTTAAAGTAATGTATTGTTTAATTCTATTATTATATCTGTTTGATTGTATTTTTTTATAGACGGATTTAGTTTATTCTTAGAATTGACTTTTACAACATTCATGTGATAGTGTACAACACGTTCTACTTTATGATTTTTATAAAAAAAATTGTGATATAAATTATTTAGAATTAGCTGTTGTTCACTTAATAATCTGTTAACTGGTTATGTTTAGGCAGTTAAGCCCCCGAGAATACTCACTGCAAATGAGTGCAGAATCACTTAGCCAGCAGAGAATAGGCATTTCGCACTAAACTGGTAGTGTAGGCTACCAAATCAGAACCTAAAAAACAAAAGTTAAATCTGTCCTTCTCTAAACTTGATGAAATTCATGGGTTTTACTAGTACGCTGTGATTGATTCAGACATGACCAACACCATATAGCGTTACTGGATTGGAAAAAAGACTTGTTTACCAAATAATACTAAAAATGAGAGCAAAACTTGCCAAAATGTAATGTTTTACTTAGTCTTTTGTCTGTAGGACTGTCTTGATATTCTATTCAGATCGGTTAAAAACAAAACAAAAGTTCAGATGCTTTCATTTGATGTTTAGAAAATTTCAATGGGGTAGTTGTGTTTGTGATATTGTTAAACTATAATTTAATTAGATATTTTATAACATGCAAAAATCTGTTGAATTAAATCTTTTTTCACTTTCACTTGAAATTTGGATTGATTTAAACATTGTAATATTAAAAAGAAAACTACAATGAGGCATTGTATAAAACAAAAAAATTATAACTGAGCCTAAAAAAAGGAATGTGTGTAAAACCAGCATTAGATTGAACAATATTTTATATACATTGAGCAAATGCATAGAATGTCCACTTCCTTCTCTCAGAGTAAAAGGATATTTGAGCTGAGTTTAAATGACCAAAACAACTAACTTTTGTTACGAATACTTGGTCACCATTTATATATATATTTATGTAATATTTTATCCACCCATAATCCTCAAGACTTAACGGAAAATACCAGACAGGTTTACAAATGTCCCTACTCTAAAGTATGTTATGTCCCTACAACAGCCACACGCATACATACTAGGGCCAATTAAATTTGAAAGCCAATTAATATACCAGTATATTTTTTAGTTAGGAAAAAAAACAAAAATTGGTATGAAAACTTCCATAATGTTGTTGGTTGGGCTGAATTTGACAGTGCCCAATTTAGTTAAATGTCCAAAAATATTTACAATTAATCAGCTCAGGAAGGAGTTCTGTTACTCCTGCCTCATAACAAGACCTGAACATTCCTTACTTATTATGTAGATTGCAAGCTTCGTGTAACCAGATATCACTTCTCTGACAAGTTAGGTGAACAAAGTACATCAGTGATAAATGAGAATAGTGCATTATAATAACAATCTCTACTCAGTTTGCCGTGAAGACCCTGGCTGGCTCTGCAGCAAGATTCAGCGCTCTCCATATAAATGGAATAGGCAGCCACACACAACCCATCTTCCCAGATGTTCATTAGCAGGAGTTTGAAGTCTTTCCAAAATCAGAAATTTAACCCCTTGCCAGCTGCAGCTTATGCCCTTCACATACATACTTCTGCATAGCATTTACATATTTTTTTCAATAAAGCATCTCAGTGAAAGAATGTCATCCCTCCAAATACTAGGTAACAGTAGAGCCTTGAATGATGAAGGAGTCATGTCAAGGCTCAGGACATTTAGCAACAACATTGGTAATTACATGCTTGGCATTACATATCACCTGTGCATTAATGGAATGAAACATTTCCCTATTTCTAAATATAGAGTCAAGCCTTAATGGAGGAACTAATGCCATATGTATGCAATCTACACTCCTCAGAATGTTAGGGAAGTGTGCAATATTGGAACACTGTCACAATGAGAGGGTCGCTGGGAAATTTCATAAACAAGCTAACCATCTATGCACATTTTTAACCTATTCTTGTAGTATCTGACAAAGATGTGTCTGGAAAGGAACTTTAGCATCACATTAGAAAATACCTGCTCAGAGGCACAGAGGTATGTGAGCCTGGGGAGCAAAGCTATTTATTGACTAGGCATGCGTTGTTATCCACACCAATACTGTAGACAGGTATGCTAATTGTACAGAATATAATGGGTTACTTCTCTGTTACACACTGTAATTGCAAGGTATTGATCTTCACTTTTCATTCCACTACAGTAAGCAGATGAGAATTATACTGATCTTGCCAAGGCTTCAACAGAAGTAATCATACATGTTTAAAAAACCCTGTATTTTGTTCTATAAATTTCTTTGGTTACTGCTAGAGCACATAATCCAGGGCCAAGAATTATGTGGGTCAGGTATTTTGAACTCCGCCTTTCGAAGGGCCTGATTTTCTAAAGTTGAAGGTTTCTTCAATGGTCTGTAGATCCTCAGTAATGTTAAAAAACACATGTGGACATCTGTCTATGAATGCCCATGTTCCCTGAATTTACCAAAGCTCTGACACACATCGTATCTGTCTTTTCAGATACAGTTCTGAGCCTGCAAACCCTATTTTGCAGGTACCAATTCAAATAGATTTTAAATTTGTATATATAAAAGATAAATTATTGCAGTTATGTATTCATTAACCACTTCAGCCCCAGAAGGATTTCCCATGTTAGGACCAGAGCACTTTTTGCGATTCGGCACTGCGTCGCTTTAACTGACAATTGTGCGGTTGTGCGACGTTGTACCCAAAACGAAATTTGCATCCTTTTTTTCCCCACAAATAGAGCTTTCTTTTGGTGGTATTTGATCCCCTCTGCGTCATTTCTGGACGCCGCTACTAACAAAAAAAGAGCGACAATTTTGCAAAAGAAACTATTTTTCTTACTTTTTGCTAAAATACAAATCCAAAAAAATATATAAAAAAACATTTTTTTCATTGACCGATTTATATTCTTCCTCATATTTTTGGTAAAAAAAAAATCGCAATCAGCGTTTATTGATTGGTTTGCGCAAAAGTTGCCGTGTTTATGAATGATGAGAATTAATTTCTGGGGTTTTTATTTTGTTAAAATTTTTAACTAGTAATAGCGGCGATCTGCGATTTTTAGCGGTACTGCGATATTGGGGCGGATATGTCGGACATTTTTGACACTTTTTTGGGACCAATGACATTTATACAGCGATCAGAAATTTAAATGTCCACTGATTATTGTATAAATGTCATTGGCAGTGAAGGGGTTAACACTAAGGGGGCAGTGAAGGGGTTAACAGTGTTCCCTAGGCCTGTTCTAACTGTGAGGGGGTTGGACTGTTATGGGCATAAGAGATCTAACTGATCCCAGTGACAGGGATCAGTAGATCTCCTATGTCCTCCCTGACAGAGTGGGAACCGCCGTGTTTACATAGGCGGTTCCCCGCTCTTTGGCTCTGGCAACTCATCGCGGCTCGCCAGTGGACATCAGGTCCGCCCGAGCCACGGGGACACTCCTCTGGAGTGCAGCGGGCATGCATCCCCTAGCTGCCACTCCGCGAATCACCATTTATTTACGGTGATTTACTGGACACGTCCACACTGCGGCAGTAAATATACTGCGCGCGGTGTGGGACCGGTTAATACATCATTAAAGTATAACTAAAGAAAAACATTTTTTTTCTAGTTTTGGATAAAGTGGAGAGGGTTTAGAACAACTGTCAGTTTATATTGCTGTCTGTGCCCCTGTTAGGGAGATTCCCCCTCTCTAATTGTCCTGTTTACCATTATTGTTATTATCTTTGACAGTGAAAGTAAAAGAAAATCCCAAATTTTGGGTTGTCCCAATGGGGACACTAGTTCTAGTGACCTGGGGCCCCCAAGGAATTCCCTTAATTTGCAGGGATTTTCTCTCACTTCCTGTTTAGCTATGGGATAGGAAGTGAAGGGAAATCTCCACAATGGGACACAGATGGTGGGAAAAAATCAGACAGTGTTTATAACCCTCCCCCGCTCTATCCAAAATGAAAAAAAAAGTTTTGTCTATAGGTCTACTTTAAGAGATCTATTAAACTATGTTCAACCAATTCTTATACAAGATTAATTTTGAAAAAATTAATTATTCTTGGATAAAAGTTATGTACAAACCTTAATACAACATATTTGAATTGTATTTTAAATGGAACTAGTGTAAATGCCTGCATTTGATTTATTGTTAGCCTTTGTTATCCCAAGTACAGCAGACGGGGAAAGGGAGGTGCAACAGTGGGAGCCAATCAGTTATGACGCATGCTTACATGAGTGGGTACATAGACAACCTCAATGGTCTGTTTTTGCTCCTTCATTGTCCAATGTGCTGGCTGGGGCAGGGACATGACACCACTTTATTCCTTAAATGTAGCAGAGAAAGTACAGTCATCCTCCTGGTTGAGCTGTTTGGAAGGGATGTGTAAATTTCAGAACTAATTGGGCAGACAAATGATCATTTCACTGGTAAGACAGCTCCCTTATATGTATATTATCTGTGCATTTAGCTGTTTTGCCTTTAGTAACTATCATTAAAAGTGTTTTGCTGGGCTTTTTTATACTCATTGTTTTTTTTAAGTTTTTAGAGATTTAAGGTTTAGTAGAAGAGATTAAAGAAAATATAAATACTTGCATCTTAGATTTGATTTGTATTTGTCTGTACAACTATTCTAATAAAAAAATCATTTTATAATTCATAAATGAATGTGACAGAACCTTTTGACCTAAAAAGTTAGTTAGACTTTCAATTCTACATATTAGAATGTCTGCAGTTCCTTTATGACACTAAAAATATACTAATAAGATCTGGGAATAATATATTCAATGTATATTCCATTTCATTCCATATTTTACCTTTCTGTCAATATTTTATAAACTGCTAAAATATATATATGCCTGTTAATATTCATGAAGTCGTACTTTCTGTGCATAAATGCTCATGGGAACACATTCATAGAAGGCTAACCCCCATAATGTAGTTAATGCTCATGTGTCCACCCAGCTTCAAACATGCTCCAGCCTGTCTGTATGCAGCAACACTCATCCTTGTACATCTCCCTGCTCTTCACAGATAGACAACTTTTTTGCAAAATCTACCTGAAAAAATGGGTACTGGTAAGTGTGAATGGTAAATCGATACACAAGAGGCCCAAACATGAACAGGTACATGTGTAGCATTTATCCATCATAGACCAGATAATTAAAAAAATAAAAAACCTTCTATATCCTTTGTGCAGATTGTGATTATTGTTCTTATTACTAATATAAAAAAAGATCAATATTTCAATGAATGGTTTAACACATTTCTACGAGCACTATTTATGAGGTCCTTTGCTGGAAAATCTGCAAAATAGGTAAATGTTCTTTTTTTTTTTGCATAACCGGAGTTCCTGTATTAGCAACATTCAGGGAAAATTACCGGTGCTAATGTACAAACACAGACAATGACCTCATGAATATTTGCTAATAATTGGCCCTTAATGTTAATAAATACAGTCCACTGCTTCTCTACACTTTTATTATGTAACCCCCAGATCAAACAGAAAGAAATGATTCATGCCCCTGTTATAGCTGCACTGCAGTCTAAAGAACATGTATATATAAAGATATATATAGAGAGATAGATAGATAGATAAAGATGTTCCATGGCAGATAATGAACCTGAATTACTAAGATCGGTATGCAATAGGAATATCTTTTCTCTATTTATAAAAACTAACAGGGATTTAAGAATCCAAAACTGCAATTTTTATTGGTTGATGGACTTGTGTCTTTTTTCAACCAGCCAAACTATGTAACGGTGATAGAATGAAATACAAGTATTTTACCATTTTAGGCCTCATTCACACCTATGCAGTTTTAGTGCTTTTTGCATTTTGCAGATTTTCACTACAGTCCATTTAACCACTTCAGCCCCGGAAGGATTTCCAGCTTTAGGACCGGAGCCCTTTTTGCGATTCGGCACTGCGTCGCTTTAACTGACAATTGCGCGGTCGTGCGATGTTGTACCGAAACTAAATTTTGCGTCCTTTTTTTCCCACAAACAGAGCTTTCTTTTGGTGGTATTTGATCACCTCTGTGTCATTTCTGATCACCGCTATAAACAAAAGAAAAGCGACAATTTTGCAAAAAAACCAAAATTTCTTACTTTTTGCTAAAATACAAATCCATAAAAAAAATATAAAAAAACATTTTTTTTCACCGTTTTTGGCCGATTTATATTCTTCCTCATATTTGTGATAAAAAAAATCACAATCGGCGTTTATTGATTGGTTTGCGCAAAAGTGGCCGCGTTTACGGATGATGAGAATTAATTTCTGGGGTTTTTATTTTTTTTTTATTTTTTACTAGTAATGGCGGCGATCTGCGATTTTTAGCGGTACTGCGATATTTCAGCGGACATGTCAGACCATTTTGACACTTTTTTGGGACCATTGGCATTTATACAGCGATCAGTGCTATATAAATGCACTGATTACTGTGTAAATGCCATTGGCAGTGAAGGGGTTAACCTGCAGGGGGTGCTCTAAGGGTTAACTGTGTTCCCTGGGCGTGTTCTAACTGTGGGGGGACTGCCCTAGCTGGGGAAGGGAAGCAGCCCTTCCCCCTTCACAGAACGGAGGTCCGTGTTTACTTACACGGACCTCCGTTCTTTCACTCCGGGGGGGGCATCGGGGGTGGCCGGCGGAGATCGACTCCGCCGTACCCGCTCCCTGGCGCTCCCCGGACACAGTGAGCGTGCGGGCGCGCCTCCGGCGGCACGCGCGCGCTCACTAGGCTCGATCTCGCGGCCGCCGTCATATGATGGCGATCCGCGTTACAGAGCCACTTTGTCGCCGTCATTTGCCGATCAGCCGTCGGCAAGTGGTTAACATGGTTTCCTATGGAACACATTCTGTAGTGCAAATCTGCAAAATGCAAAAAGCAGTAATAATGCATAGGTGTGAATTAGGCCTTACTAAAGATGCTGTTTTTTTTCCTTTTTTTATAAAGCTTCACTTTAACTTTTTCTGGACAGGTTGGTTTTTCAAATGAAGTTGAAGAAAAACAAAACAGACTTACTGACAGGTTTGAGAGGTAATTAAAACTAGGTTACATGGGTAATCAGAAAAACAAAGACTGCTATATTAAAGTGTATGTTACCCCAGCAATTAGGAATCCATATATGTGTTTGGCTATTCACACTGCTTAGTAAACATTGCCTGTAAGGATGCATGGTGTTCCTGTGTCCTCTGTAGTCAGTTTTGCACTCCTACTCTGCTGTTTTGATTGCCAATAAGCAGTTGGCCAAATCAACCATGGCACAGGCCTTCTGCTTTCCCCAATGCATCAGCCAATCAAAGGGCCATAACTATCCCACAGCACAGCCGGATGGAGAACACCTCCCCTCTATTTGTGTATGTAACATACAGCCCATCTACATAATAAACAGACATGGAAGAGTAAGACGGAAGAGGCTGTGGGTCACATGACTACAGAACAAAACTTAAAAAAAAAATCTTTATTGTGATTGGAGTTATAAGATATTATTTGCTGTAAAACAATGTGGTTTATGTTCACAAATGTTTTGATGTTATTGACGGACTGCATCATTAACCACTTCCTTACCGGGCACTTAAACCCCCCTCATGCCCAGACCAATTTTTGGCTTTCAGCGCTGTCACATTTTGAATGACAATTGCGCGGTCGTGCGACGTTGTACCCAAATAAAATTTGCGTCCTTTTTTTCCCACAAATAGAGCTTTCTTTTGGTGGTATTTGATCCCCTCTGCGTCATTTCTGATCGCCGCTATAAACAAAAAATGAGCGACAATTTTGCAAAAAAGAACAATATTTTTGACTTTTTGCTAAAGTACAAATCCATAAAAAAAATTATTCATCGGTTTTGGCCGATATATATTCTTCTACATATTTTTGGTAAAAAAAAAAATCGCAATCGGTGTATATTGATTGATTTGCGCAAAAGTTATCGCGTCTACAAACTGGGAATTGATTTATGGCGTTTTTATTATTTTTTTTTTTTTTACTAGTAATGGCGGCGATCTGCGGTTTTTATCGGGACTGCGATATTGGGGTGGACATGTCGGACATTTTTTACACATTTTTGGGACCAATGACATTTATACAGCGATCAGAAATGTAAATGTCCACTGATTACTGTATAAATGTCATTGGCAGTGAAGGGGTTAACCTGCAGGGGGCAGTGAAGGGGTTAAATATGTTCCCTGGGTGTGTTCTAACTGTGGGGGGGGCAGGGCTGGCCGGGACATAACAGATCTAACTGATCCCAGTGACAGGGATCAGTAGATCTGTTATGTCCCCTGTCACAGAACAGGGAACCACCGTGTTTACAATGGCGGTTCCCCGTTCTGAGGCTCCTAAAACTGATCGGCGGGTCTCGGGCGGACATCGAGTCCGCCCGACCCACGGGCACGCTCGCGCAGCTTGCGGCGCGCGCACGCCGCCGCTGCCGCCAGGGGGCGCGCCTGGAGCGTGCGCAGTGGAGGACGTCCATGGACGTCCTCCGGGCATTTCAGGTCCGC
Source organism: Glandirana rugosa (assembly GCA_018402905.1). Taxonomy (NCBI): domain Eukaryota; kingdom Metazoa; phylum Chordata; class Amphibia; order Anura; family Ranidae; genus Glandirana; species Glandirana rugosa. The sequence goes on from BLSH010023060.1 coordinate 321,829, forward strand.
GCTGGAGCCGTACTTCGGCAATAGCGCGGACCTGAAGTGGTTAATGTCCATTCTTATTTTGCCCAAAGATCCACTTTAACCTCCTTAACGATATTCTGGAGTGTGGCTCGGGGTGAGTTTTCACTGCAAATAGCGGTAACCCTGAGTCACACTCGACTGGTACTTACCTTGTCCACTGGATCCAGCGATGTCCCCCGCTGTGTCTGCGGGCTGTGTCCTCCGCCCGATGCCTCTGTGTGCTGGGCTCCGTTCCCTGCGAGCGTTGCGTCGCACGGGGGCGGCGACCGGCGGCAAATTCAAAAAGTGAAACACATAGTAAACATACAGTACACTGTAATCTGTAAGATTACATTACTGTATCAAATTATTTCACATCCCTTTGTCCCTAGTGCTTTGTCCAGTGCCCTACATGCACCTTTATATTATATATGCCATTCTTTCTGCCTGGAAACTTGAAAACGTCCATGGCATAAAAAGTGTCCCTTTACGTCAAAAGCAGTTTTTTATCAGCTAGAAAACACAGATAGTAAATAAGAATCATTTGCAGAATTGAGTGATACTGATTTTTGGGGAAATTTATCATCAGACACTGAAAGTGACAACAGCGACAATTCTGCAACCGGACAAATTTCAGTGTTTTTGACCAGATTACATTATTGAATACATTTTATTATTATATTATCATCTTTGATAATTATTTATAGTTATTTATTATATTATATATTTTTTTTCATATATATTATAATTTATGATTTTGTGTTTCAAACTTTATCATACCCGAGATGTCTACTAGACTCTGGTTTGGACAGATTTAAGTAAATTATTCCTAAGAATTACAGGCCTACAATATAAAACGCCAAATTTCTATGCAAAATAATGGTACTACTTTCAGCACCAAAAATCTGAAATAATCAGTGCCAGGGAGGTTAAGCAAATACCAACACTGAAAAAGTCTTTATGTGGCTTGCCAGGTCTCTGGGCAGCGCTGAGGGAACAAAGCCTGAAATAGAAGACATCTTTTGACAGCTTACACATCAGCTTTTTATGAAAACTCTTACTTACAGCCCAACTCCAAGTTGAGCAGCCCTCACTGGATCAACCCCCTCTCCATTTTATTACATTGGTATGCATTCCTTTTTATTACATTTTTTTGAATACATACCTTTTTACTGTTATCTTCTTGCAGGTCTTGTGACATCCTGGGGCCTCTCCCTTTTCTCCCTGCAGCAGGGCTGTAGTAACTCGAGTACCATTCTCCTTTAGCATTCTCCTGGGAGCCCAGGCAGGCGTTGTGATGCACCTCCAGGGTGTATGTCAATGGCAGCTTAAACTCACATAAGTGGGTTGAATGAAGATGGCTGTCATTCAGTCTAGAAGAGCAGTGTCAGGAGTGCAGGGAACAGTGCCAGAGAGGAGGTAAGGACAGAAGATGCCTTTTTTATGTTGGGTGGCGTGTTGGGAAATGTCTTTTTAAAAATTTTTTTGAAGCTGGAGTTCCTCTTTATTCTTATAAGTACGTGAGTTCACTTTACATAACTGCCCTTTTTTGGCTTCTTAAGCAAAGTGACAATGAATTTTGTTTTATACACTAATAATAATAACTGCAATAGTTGCGATATAAAAATAACATAGTGGTGATAATGGTAATAGCATTAAGAGCAAGTAATGAGAGAAATAATAGTTATAATACTATTTCTACAATAATTAAGACAGTAGTAATCATTTTAGAGATTTTAGTAATGGACATTCATTTTCAAACCTTAATTTAAAACTTGATAAAAGTAATAATAGCCTTAAAAATGATAGACATAAATGCAATATTATTATGTGGTGGTGGTGTTAATTAGAAACAGTAGCAAAGGTCAAAATTATACTAGTATTAGTATTGAAAGACATACTGTAAAGGTGATTAGTCATTAAAATAGTAGCAATAGGATCAATAGTAACAGTAGTGGTATAAGCAATAGTCTTGGTTCAAGAGGAAAAAGATAATAGTAAATAGAGTAATGTGGTAAACATTGTAGCAACAGTTAACATGAATTGGCTAAGATGGAAAGTGGCCAGTCGGTAAATGCCTTGCATTCATTGATAAAAATACAAGGCTGTTTCTGATTGGCTGAGATGCCATGGAACCAATTCTCTTTCTTTCTGGACACAGAAGTACTCAGCCAGGAAGACAGTACAGCTTGTCTTGTATCCAGCACAAGCTGCTACAGTGTTACAGTCCTCACCTAATCTGCGATATTTTACAAATCCTAAGAACCCCATCATAAAAAGGTGATCAATGTATAAACTTTCACAAATAAAATAAAACAAAAACAATACATATTCAGTTTAAAACAGCAAAAAAAAAAAAAAGAATAGTAACAGATTACAATGAACTGTAGCAATTGCAGTAATGGTAATAACATATTGTGGTAGATCGACTTCTGTACAACCTCCATACCCAGTGGTGGATTGAAATTTGGCCAGTCCCTGCTGAACCTGCAAATTTTTTATTTATTTATAGCCAGCTTTAGATGGAGTTTAGCTTAAATTTGTTGGTGCATCTAAACAGTGGAGGCTGGTGTTTTTTTTTGGGGGGGGGGAGCAAACAACCCTACGCCACCGGCACCAACCCCACTTCATGGGTCGGCCTACTGGCTGGGTCACAGAGGTCACAGGAGGCGTGACACCCCCCAGTCCGGGCCCTGCACTTGCCCTATCTCCCAGGCAGTACGGCGGGTGGTGTCAGCTTCTCTCTAGGCTGCGGGCTGCTTGTTGGCTCAGTTCCCATCTTCTCCCTCCTCTCCTCTGTGTGTCTCCTCCCTCCTCCTCCAGCTGGCCAACCCAATCTGATCTCCTTTTGGCCAATCGGGTGATGGGTCTTATGACCCACTTCCTGATTGGCCGGGAGGAGATTCAGTGTTACAATAGGGAATATTTAATCGCTATTGTAACACAACTGGGTGGCCTCGGAGCGCAGTGCTCTGCGCCCCGAGACCACCCTTTTTTTAAGCCTTTTAGAACCTCTGGCTCTAATCACATGCATCTGCAACCCATGCATGTAGATCAAGGGGCCGGACGCATGGATAGGGGGGTGTGATGCTCGTGCACCCCTAGTGGACAGACTGCGACTGCATCTAAACCTAGTATATCTAACACTCTCCCCCCAGAATAACAATGCTGCTGTACTAAGGTGTCTCTGTTGCTCTTTCATCCATAGCACAGGAGGTATGTTACTGGCAAGATCATCAGGTGAAAACAGAGGGAACACTAATGCATCCACCACTAAGGATTAGTGAGCTCCTATATACTGTATGTCATTTGTATTACATTTTTGGTTTTGGGGTTTATTGCTGCTTTAACAATAACAATGTCAATAGTAGTTGTAACAGCAATTGACTTAAATATTAATTCATAAAGGGTTGCCATTCTAAGACAAGGCTATGAACAGTACCGTTATAAAGAAAAGAATAATAAATACTGTATATAACAACAACAGACACAATGCTTACATCCAAACTGATCCTTTGAAAGGGTTTGGAAGCCGGTATATATAATTGCCTTCATTATCAGTATTACTTTTAAATCTCATTTTACATTACCCACTTCCAGAACGTACACTTGCAAACATGCCCATTGCATGCCCATTGCAAGGATTGATTAAAAACCATAGCCATATGCAGTAACATCAATCAGTGACAATAAAAATCCATATATGTTAAAGCAGTTTTCAGTTCCCTGGTGTCTTAATACCGTCCTCATTTTATGTGAATATATTGATTCAGTTTTACTAGGGCCAGATTCTGATAGTCATACCCTGAAATAATTGAGCCTGGAGTCATCCAGAAAAAAATGTTGCAAAAGTGCCCTCCATTTTTCAGACTTTTCCTTGTGTGCAGCTCAAAGTAAGAGTTATGAAGAAAAGGTTTCAGAATTAGCATGACACAAAATCATCCATATGGCACATTGCCATCTGTACTCCATTTTGTATGCTCCACACAAAGTAATTATGTTTGTCACAAAAAATAAAATACATGTGGGAAAATTATCTACACTAAAAGGTTAGTCATTCGTGTCTTATGCATTTAATAATTTACCTGATGATCACTAGCATAGATTGTTTTCCATTAAAAATAGGTTATAGGAGATACTTTACAAAGCCTCTGGATCTTCAGGTGGCATGTCTTATGCACAATTAACAAGGCTACAGAACAGAACTGCAAAACAATGAAACCCTATTAGAAATA
>BLSH010023060.1:327144-337501 GCA_018402905.1 Glandirana rugosa
ACAAATGTAAAAGACGATGACACGTGGAATAGACCAATCCTGTCCAAATGACCGCCTCGATAAAACACATAACAAGGTGTGACAGGACACGACAGGACGTGACAGAACACACAGAAAGACGTGACAAACGTGGTCAACGTGTGTACGTGAAATACACCACTCCTGGAAAGATGACCAAGACACAAACACAGACAGAGACACTGACAACAAATCCTACAACATACATCGTGGACCCAAGACCTCCTTGCAACAAAGTAAATGTGATACATGACGTAGTCTATATATACCAACTTTACTGTTATTTTCGAAGAACTGTCATTTCAACCATATATATCTGATGCAGTACATAGTGTAAATGAAACAACGTTCCTCCAGAACCCAGGTGCTACATACAACATCCTAAACAACAGTCACAGAGACAGACACAAACACAGAACCAGTAGAAAGGTCCTCACCACATAAAGTGCATGTGTGCAACTGGTGCAAACAGTGCAGAAAGACACACAAGACAGTGCAGGACAGCACAGGACAGTGTGGAACAATACACAAAATAGCTCCGCCAGTAAACCTGTCCTAACCAGATAAGGTGCACAGTAGCAGAAAATGTAAACAATAATCTTTCAGATTTACATCAACGCGTTTCGCCCCTCCTCCAGGGCGTCATTACAGACACTAATAAAAGTTTTTAAAGAGATACACTATGAGCCCTTTTGTGTTTATATCAAGCCTGGTGGAGATTTACATTTTGTTTCACTCTGCATCCTGCTTATTCCAGCTTTCTACAGCTCTTTCAATCCAGCACGTTCTTATCTGGCTCCTGCTTCCTTCTGCACATCTACAGCCTGTCATTAGACAAGCAGACTACTGGACTGATCTTAGGCACTCATACCTCACTGTGCTCTCATGGTTACTTTTCCACTATCAGTGGCCTCCCGAGCTGGAGCATATCACTAACAGGGTAAGTGACAATGAGATTCTACTACTGGCTAAAGAAAAAAATGCAAAATATGTAATAAAATATGTAATGCAGAAATGTAACAAGGTATGTAATGCAAAATATGTAACAGTTCACATTTACCAGACTAAGGCCCCTTTCACACTTATGTGACTTGTCCTGCGACTTGGGACTGCAAAGTCACATGACAAGTCTTTCCCCATGATTTCCAATGAGCACCTTTAATATCTGTGTGACTTCAAGTCGTGCTGACTTCAAAGTAGTCCCTGCATTACTTTGGTCCAACTTTGATGCAACTTGAGGTCCATAGACTTTAACGTTAAACCCTCAAAGTTGCATGCAAATCGCACCTGAATAGATGCGATTTCTATACTAGTTCTGTACGACTTTGTAATATGTTTTCATTGTGCCAAAGTTGCAATAATGTTGGACCAAAGTCGTATTGATCCCTAATCGCGTCAAAATAGTGGTAAAATCGTGGCACAATCGCGGAAAAAAAATTGTGGTAAAATCGCATCACACGAGTGTGAAAGGGGCCTTAATTAAAAAAAAGTTTTTAAAAAAAAATGTCTGTAAAATCCATTTCTTGGAGTTCATTGAGGGATATGCGGTTCTCTCATGAAGAAGCAGTGTCAGTTGACTCATGGACTAAACAGTCCAAGCCTGAAATCAGAGAGTTTGGAGTTTTACCTGGGTAAAAAAAACAAAAATCTGACTTGACCTGTGTCTAGTAAAGGACCAAGGTACTCCAAGTAATGAGTCGGTTCTAACACTGAACTGTCCTTGCTTTACTGTCGACCAGGACTTGTGCTGACTATTTTCTCATCAGGAGATTAACCAGATGTCCCACAATGGGGATGCCCTGGGTGTGTAACAAGATGAACATAGGGACCAGGACCTTGGTGAACACATGTGGTGTGGAAGACAGATCAAATGGTAGTGCAGGGGACCCACAACAAAGCAAAAGAAATACTGATGTGTTGTAAGTGTGGGACACGTACATAGTATTTTTGTCTATGCAGATGCATATGATCTCTTTTGTGGAGTCAGTAGAATAATATTATCAATAATATGTATGTGATCATAGTTTTAGACACCATTAGAAGTTGCTTTCCCATATAATATTGTTGGTGCCTCCTCTGTTCTCTTTTACTTCCTTTGCTTCCCCCTTTGGTCATCATCTGGTGGACATACTTTGACCTACATACTGGTGATTGACTCTTTTTTTTTTATAGGATTCAGTAGAACTATTGCGATGACATACACGTAAGCATGAAACAAATGGTTGCAACATTGTTATAAAAAACAGATCCCGCGCTCACTCACAAAATGTGTGAACAATAAATAAAGAATAATAAAGTACAAAAAAGGAAAATATAATGAGTGGATAAATGCCTACTGGCAGCTCGCACAACAGAAGATCAACTTGTGTAAATCATTTATACAAAAATGCAGCGCCTGAAAAAATTATTAAGAGTCCAAAATCCCCTTAGGGAAAATGCACCACTAAATAAACAAATGTCCAATAATATGCCAACATGTGTGAAAGAACAGTGTCCAAGAATCCAAAAACAATAGGAAGAAGATATTAGATGAATCCTCTAAAAAAGTAAAGATGCATGCTTACCAGATTCTGGTAGACTTAACGCAAAATGTATCCAGAGGGCAACGTCACCAACTCAATCCTGGTATTCTCAATATGGGTACACTCATCCAAAGAGATCTCCACTGGAATGGGTCGCTCCAATCCAAAATCCGATCGTTGAGTAGTACACCAGAATTCACCATGGACAGTGGGAGAAAGAAAAACCCACCATAGTGTAATACCGTTTTGAATCGTTTATTTGAGTAAAAGAGGGATTAAAAACACTTACTCAAAAGCATGGATAAAAGAGCTGTTCAAATAAAACTAAGGTACTTTGTGACAGAAGGGGAACAGGATCCTACGCGTTTCAGCTCCAAAGCCGTCATCTGGGGTTGCAACATTGTTGTCTGTTAAAAATGAGGTGTTTTAATTGGTTTCTGTGCAATTGTAGATCTCCATCTTCTCTTCGGAAGTGAACTTCTTCTCCTGAAGAAGTTTATGTGTTGAGATTCTTCAAGCCCCACCCACTTGTCAATGGACATTTTGTGAAATGGTGTATGCTACATACTTGTATATACACAAAAAACAAAAGTGGTTGGGTAGTAGGAAAGGCGTTGAGAGTATAACATGTTCAGGATATACAGTATATGGTTTTAGCTGTGTCATTTTATTTAATAGTAGTGAAAAAATGGAAATCTATTGATTATAATGGTGAAAAATGGAAATGTATTGATGAAAATAGCTTCTGTACCTTAAAAACCCAGACGGTAAACCTCTGTTTATGCATATGTAATTAGAATTACCAGGGATTTAGCAAAAATAATAGTTTGTGCAGGAAGGAAATAAAGGGGTTGATTTACTAAAGGCAACTAGACTGTGCACTTTGCAAAGTGCAGTTGCCCTCTGCAAGTGCAATTGCTCCAGAGCTTAGTAAACGAGGTAAAGCTTCACTTTTGAAAGAATACCCAATCACTTGCAACAAAATTTTAAAAAACAGCATTTTTGCTTGCACGTGATTGGATGATGGAAGTCAGCAGAGCTTCTGCTCATTTACTAAGCTCTGGAGCCACTGCTCTTGCAGAGTGCAACTGCACCTTGCAAAGTGCACATTCAATCTGCCTTTAGTAAATAAACCCCATAGTGTTGACTACTTGCTCCAAAAGATGTGCACGGGCTTTATGGAGATCTGCTAATCTGTGAGGTAGCAGGCAGTCAGAATGGAAGCCACGAATCAGGGAGGGTGCTGAGAGCAGAACTCTAACTTGCAGCCTCTGGAGACCACCTCCTGAACCCAGGCATTTGCAATGCTGTCTGTCCAAGTGTCCACAAAAGCTAGCAGACGTCCCCATTTTGGAAAGTGAGGATATCCCTTCATACCACAGAGGATTTGGAAGCCCAGGGTTTGCACTGAACTTGGTTCCTGGCTTGGGTCTAGCCTACGAGGTTGAGGCCTAAGAACAAAAAAAGAACTCTTTTTGGCTTCAGAGGGTGATGGGCATCCTCTGCTGGAGTAAATGAATCCACTTTACCACTTGCCTACTGGGCGCTTTTACCCCCTTCCTGCCCAGGCCAATTTTCAGCTTTCAGCACTTTCACACTTTGAATGACAATTGCGCGGCCCAGCAACACCAGAAGCGTAGCTTGAAACCTGTGGGCTCCGATGCAAAAGTTGACCTGGGCCCCCACCCACCACTTACACCGTGCCTGCAGATACACCCACTGCATGCCAAGAGATAAGGGTCACTGCTGGAGAATCAGAGGACAGGGATCACCGCTGGAGAATTAGAGGACAGGGACTCCTGACAGGTCACTTGGCAGAGCTCCTTTCCCATCCCAGCACTGTATACAGCTCCTCACCCCACACTGCACAGGGCTGAAATCACATTCCTTTACACACAGTCTGACAGCCTACACAGGCTGTATCTGACTTTTATTTTGCCATTCTGACCTGTGAAATTCTCTGGTTGGAACGGCAGTGTAGTGGCAGTAGGCAGATACACCCTTTGCAGATCGTGGCTGACTGGCTGTGTTGTAAAGGAATGTGATTTCAGCCCTGTGGAGGAGGAGCAGTATAGAGTGCTGTAATGGGAAAGGAGCTCATCAGCCGGGCATTGCATCCAGGGTGAAGGGGGTGGTCAGGGGGCTTGGGGGGGGGGGGCAACTTATATCTGGTGACTTATCTGCATTTAATTAGGCTCAGAACCTGTGTAATTCATATGTGTTTGGGTTTAAAGGGATGGGGTGGCAACCTTACCTCAGGGGCCCCTCAGGAAGTGTTAAGGGATTTGTTTTAGCAATTTCTGAAGGTTTCTCTGTCAGTGTTGGCAGGTGTTGGGGGAAGTTCCCCTCCCGGAGGTGTGTATCTTTTCCCCAATTGTCAGGGAAGTGGTGTAAGCAGACATTCCCTTGTGGGGGGTTGGTTGGGGGTACAAGAGAATCCCAGCTGGTGAATAGAATACACTGACCGGTGTCTTACCTCACCAGTGACATCAGTCCCATCGTGGCTACAGGACGACACTCTCCTCCTTAACTCTTAACTCGCTGAGCTCGGTCACCATTCCATGTTGCCAGCACACAGCATAGACACTTCTCCATCCTGGGCTGTTCTCACCCATGGTCCTCTCCATTTAGGAAATGGCTCACAGCTTCTCCCCAGCCAATGAGAACAGAGGGGTGTGGACTGTGGAAGGCAAAGTGGAAGCCCAGCACTGGAGTATGGCTGTGGGGCCCTAGGGCAGATCGTAGCTGGACTTTGTGGAGGATATGATAATATGACAGGGAGACTGCAGGGGCCCCCTGGACCTGGGGACGGGGTTGCGATTGTGACACCTGCTACCCCTTATGCTACACCCATGTGCAACATTCTACCTAAATTACATTTTTAGCAGTTCTTTCACACAAATAGAGAATTCTTTTGGTGGTATTTAATCACCACTGGGTTTTTTCACTGGGTTCATATGACGGCCTCCCAGAATTAGCGCTATTGCCATCATTTGGCTATAGCGCGGTTGGCAAGTGGTTTATAAAGCGAGTCTATTCTCCAAATGTTTGAGTAGCATCGTGGCCAGGGCAGGTTCCAATGTAGAGCGTGCTGGAGATAATACGGTTTTTGGATAGAATATCCAAACATTTATCTATGGGATCCTTGAACACCGGTGTATCCTCAACAGGAATCATCAGTGCTTTATTAAGAGGGGAAACTGCTGGATCCATGGCCAGAATTGCCCACTTCTTAAAAGAAGGCTCCATAAACGGATATATACCTGTAAAATGTTTGGGAGGTGTTGACAGTTTATCAGGAGTCTCCCAGTCTTTTGAAGGAAATACATTTCGTTACCATCACTCCAGCATCTCCTCCCATACTTTTTAGTTGCTCTGCAACTGAATAAGGAAATATTGGAAAATACAATGGAGTGCCAGTAATTTGATCTATTCAACTTATGCCTTGGAAGAAGGACTGGTTCCGTGCAACGCAAATGCTTCATACTTGCATCTTCACAAAAGACAGGTGCATCAGAAAGGTTTTAGTAATCTTAGGACCTCTAAGGGACCACAGTCAAGTAGCAGCACTAGTAGAAGCTATAGGCTGCTTCTTAATTTTTAAGGTGTTGCACACAACATGAATAAGAACAAAAATGTTCTCTCCAAGTCTGAGAGTAATGACAGCTGCCTGCAGCATCTCAGAGGACCTTCATCAGGGATTTCTGAGACTCATCAAACAGAGCCTTCACAGCAGAAGGCTCAGAGACTGCTAAGACCTAATATGATTAGAATAGGTCTTCTCCTGAGCCTCTCTCATCCTCTGAAACCCTCTACCACAATTTGTCTGACTATTTCCTACTCTGTCCACTTTTAGATGATCCCTGAAAACCCTTCTCTTTAGAGAAACCTATCCTGCCTCCATCTAACAACTGAACATTTATTTTTGCCGCCAGCCCACACCCCACAGTTGTTATCTTTTGTATACCTTGAGCATCCCTTTTAGATTGTAAGCGCTAAAGTAAAGTAGTAAAGTTAGCCCAATTTTTTCTATATTGTGAAAGATAATGTTACGCCGAGTAAATACCCAACATGTCATGCTTCAAAATTGCGGCCGCTCGTGGAATGGCGACAAACTTTGGCAGTTAAAAATCTCCATCTGTGACGTTTAAAAATTCCTACAGGTTACCAGTTTTGAGTTACAGAGAAAGTCTAGCACTAGAATTATTGCTCTCGCTCTAACGATCCCGGCGATACCGTTTTCATATGCGGGCGGGACTTACGTATGCGTTTGCTTCTGTGTGCAAGCTCAGCAGGAGAGGGCGCTTTCATTTTTCATTTTCTTATTTATTTTAGTTTTTATTTTTACACTGCCCATTTAAAAAAAAAAATTGGGTCACTTTTATTCCTATTACAAGGAATGTAAACATTCCTTGTAATAGAAAAAAAACATAGCAGGACCTCCTAAATGTGAGATCTGGGGTCAAAAAGACCTCTGATTTTATATTTACACTAAAATGCAAAAAAAAAAAAATGTAATTTGGAAAAAAAAAATTCCCCTTTAAGAGCATTGGGCGGAAGTGACTTTTGATGTCGCTTCCGCCCTTAAATGCTATGGAGCCATCTTCCCCTCAGTGGCATCCAGACATTGAGGGAAGAGGATTGTATCATCTCCACCGCTACCGACAGCTCCGGTGAGAAGACCGGAAAGCGGCGGGGGGCACCTCTTCCACCCCCGATAAAAGTGATCTTGCGACAAATTTGCCACAGAAACCATTTTTATCTGAAAGCAGACCGCTCGCTGTAAAAAACGATACTAGGGTTATGACAGGTATCTGCTACCATAACAACGGTATTCCACGTCAAAGTACCAACGTAAAACGACGGTCCGTGAGTGGTTAAGCATATATCAACATTTTAGTATAGATCAATTTTCATTTCTGCTTTCATGTGGATATACAATAACAGTGTTTTAAAGACCAATTACAGACAATGTAAAAACAACCATTAGGCTTCTTTCACTCGGAGCCGCCTGAGCTTTAGCGGTAAAACACCGCTAATTGGCAGCGGTTTACCGCTCGTTATATATTCGGGCGGCGGCGGGCGATTTTAACCCCCCACAACAGGGAGTTAACAACAGGGGTTAAAAGTGCCTGTTTGCAGCGCTCCCGAAGCGGTGTTCAGGCGCTTCAGGAGCGCTGCCCCATTGTTTTCAATACACCGCTCCCACACCGCTATAAAAATGCGGCTTGCAGGACTTTTTTTACCATCCCGCAAGCACACCGCTCCACTGTGAAAGCATTCTGGCTTTCACACTGGGGTCTAACTGGACACATGCAGGAAGATTATACCCTTTTGAACACCAGATTATCCCTGGACGAGCGAACGAGAGGGGTTGGAGCTACACCTCTTCCCATCAATGCCTGCCCAGGTCTAAAAGTACCACCTTCAGGAATAGCGGACCACTGGGACGGAGGACCATCACCCCGGAGCCATCAGAGGGTCCCCCAGGATTGGTTCCTTTGCCCCTAGAGGATCGGATGATCAACTACCCAGTTGGGATATAAAACACCTGCGCTTGTCCTACCAGGATCTGGTAAGCCTGCATCCACTGTCTTTTATCACTGCTGAAGTTTACTGGTGACATCTGTCACAGATTGAATTACCTTCATACTATTGAAAGACTCTTACTTTGATGTTGCTTCTATTATAGGCGCTGCACATGAGTTTTTAGTGCATTTTTGGGACAATATAGATCTATTGTTTTGTGCGTGCTGCCATCCATAATCCATATCTCTTTGTGCTTTTATTCTTTTATTTCATTATCAATATTTATTAGTGAGCGCGGATTTTTTGCTTTTATTATAGGTTATCTATGATGGGTACCATTTCTGATTTTGCTTAGTTTCAGAAATTATCTTTCTTAACACACTTAGGTGTTGATTTAAAGTGGTAGTAAACCCTCCTATCATTTTCAGCCAAGGAAGCTGCCATCTTGGCCTCTGTTTAATCTACAACTGCCATGATGCTGCACATGTGATCAGCTATGACACCAGCCATTGGATGGTTTGACAGTTTGGTTTAGAGCACAACCAATGGGAGTGTTACATTTCCAGCACGTGCCGGAAATGTGACTGGTTTTTAACCTGTTAAATGCATGGGTTTACTACCGCTTTAATAAAACGGGAGAGTACAAGATCTGGTGCAACTCTGCATAGAAACAACTTCCAGTTTTTTTCGTCAAAGCTTAATTGTACAAGACCGAAGTTAGAAGCTGATTGGCTACCATGAACAGCTGCACCAGATTTTGCACTCTCCAGTTTTAGCAAGTAAACCCCATAATGTGCCTGTATTCCTTAGTTTGTTCAACCTGAGGCAAGAAGCAGTCTGTGCTTGAGCAGGGGGTATGTTCAAGAGGCGGGCTGTGATTGGAAGGGATTGTGTGCCAGAGGTATGCTGTGTGTCTGCACAGTGTCCTGTACCTCTGAATGGCCAACCAATGGATGGATGTTGGATGATGTTTTGTGTGCCCAGTTTAAAACAAGGAAGAAACTTGACTGGCAAGATCAACCAGGTACTTCAGATGGAAGAAGTAAATAAAAACGATAGAGACTATGAGTTATGAAATACACATATATGAACATACAGAAAAAGATTATATTTAGGGCAACATACACTTTAGTTTATTTACCATACTTTCTATTCATAAGCCCAAAAATATAAAGCTATTGTAATAATACAACTTTTTCAGATAGCATTAATATATTCTCATGCTTCATAAAAAAGAATACTCCTAAGGCTATAAAATGCACTTCAACATATACAGTAGATATTTGGCACTTAGATAACCATCATCAAACAATACTAGGTTCAGAAGAACTGTAATGTGGACATTAGGTGGCTGTATTTATTTCCTCTGCAGACTCATTCTCAGAAACCACTTGCTCATTAACTTCAGTGTTTTGTCCATTTTCAAATCCGTTTGCCATATAAACTTCAAGACCACCAAGGCTGCCTGCATGGAAACAACAAAACAAGACTGTATAAGACAAAGAATAGGTCTAGTATGGCCACATATATTTTCCATTGTCTAGCTCTTCCCACATACTCACTCGTGACCATGTATTCCCTGATCCCAAAATGTCCATATTCCCAGCATTATATATTTATTATTTAAACTGGACCTGTACTTAAAAGGGCCATTTCACTCTCTCATTCAACATTGACTATTTTAATCATTATGCTGCCAGCATTAGTAAATATTTAATGTTTTAAACGTTCCTTTTAATTTTTAGCTACTTCCTGGTTCCCAGGCCAAGGTAAATGATGTCACACATCCCATGAGTCTTCAGGGGGGGAGGAGGGGTTTGCTTGCACGCCTGAGCTTAGGGCAGATGGTTTCCAGGAAGTAAATGCTACATGAAGCATCTGCCCTTACTCAAGATGGTCATGGCCAGAAATGCTAGGGAGTGTCTCTCAAAGTGATTTCTCAGCAAAAGAACACATGGAGATATGGATGGATGGGTGAATTTGCTTTGAATATTACAAATGAATTAAACAGCATTTTTGGTTAGAGTTGCTCAGATGCAGTGTTGTTAATTGTAAAAGCCCTCTCTAAAAGCATACTACACCACAATATCTTTGCTATCACAACATTGCCCTTACTGGCTCACTCATTGGACAATGCAGATGTCTGGAATAGTCAGGCTTCATTTACACAGTGAAACGAAAAAATGAAGTGAAGGATAATGAATTATTTTTTCTGTGTAATAATGGTGATGGCAGGCATCTTGTGTTGTCTATTCTTTATCTTACCTATCCCCCCCCCCCCCAGCAAG
>BLSH010023060.1:337511-356844 GCA_018402905.1 Glandirana rugosa
CCCAATTGACACAAGGGACCCACACAAGATTGACACCCCCCGCAACCCGATTGTACCCGTACTCTCTAGATTGACTAGGGTCACTGTCCCTATTTAAAGAAGGGAACCTCTGGCCATTTTTTTTTGGCATGAGGTCCCTCTTAACCAGTTCCCGACCGCGCGCCGTTTTTTCACGGCGGCAGTCGGGATGCTGAGCGCGAATCGCAGTAAAAGACGATTCGATCTGCAATCAGCCACTAGGGGAGGAGTGTGCCCGCGGCTCGGGTGGACCCGATGTCCATCGGCGAGCCGCGATGAGCGGCCACAGGGAAAGAACGGGGAACCGCCGATGTAAACACGACGATTCCCCGCTCTGTTAGTAGGGGCATGGGTGATCTACTGATCCCTGTCACTGGGATCAGTTAGATCTCTCATGCCCATGTTAGCCCAACGCCCCCCACAGTTAGAACACACCCAGGGAACACAGTTAACCCCTAGCTCTTCCCCCCAGGTTAACCCCTTCACTGCCAATGACATTTACACAGTAATCAGTGGACATTTCAATATCTGATCGCTGTATAAATGTCATTGGTCTCAAAAAAGTGTCAAAAATGTCGGACATGTTCGCTGAAATATCGCATTACCGCAAAAAATCGCAGATCGTTGCCATTACTAGTAAAAAAAAAAAAACCCCAGAAATGAATTCTCACCATCCGTAAACGCGCCCACTTTTGCGCAAACCAATCAATAAACGCAGATTGCGATTTTTTTTATCACAAATATGAGGAATTATATAAATCAGCCAGAAACAGTGAAAAAAAATGTTTTTTTATATTTTTTTTGGATTTGAATTTTAGCAAAAAGTAAGAAATTTGGGTTTTTTTGCAAAATGGTCGCTCTTCTTTTGTTTATAGCGGCGATAAGAAATGACGCAGAGGCGATCAAATACCACCAAAAGAAAGCTCTATTTGTGGGAAAAAAAGGACGCAAATTTTGTTTGGGTGCAACGTCGCAGGACCGCGCAATTGTCAGTTAAATCGACGCAGTGCCGAATCGCAAAAAGTGCTCTGGTCCTAAAGCTGGAAAACCTTCCGGTTGGTAAGTGGTTAAAATCAATACCAGACCCAAAGAACCTGGTATGGATTGTGGGAGGGACCCCATGCCATATTTTATAAAAAATGTTATTGACAGCTCCTTTATTTAAATTTCCTAAGGATTCCTGGCTGACAGCAGGCATGAATCACTGGTTGGGTGCTGGCAGGTACTGCCTTCTAACAACCAACAGGAAATGTGGGCAAAACATGCACCAAAAACACATGTACAGCTTTGGTGTGCTTCAACTGAAGTCAGTGGGGCACAAAATCATGCTCCAAATTAGCACCTGTACCTTCCCCAAAGTTGCAATTGAGTTGATGTGAACAGTATCCATTGAAACCAATGTGATTTCCATTGCTATGCAATTCTGTGTGACCCGCATCACATCTGAATTCACACAAGTGTGAACCAGGCCTATAAGAAAGACTTTTTCAACACTAAGAAATTTTAGAGTGTTTACAGTTTTTGATAGATTGGTGAGAGACCAAAATCCTATAAGGTTTTTATAACTGCCTGTGACTCCTACTAGAAAGAGTCACTCTCTCAATGTGCTGCTGAACATTGCCCACAGAGCTAAAAGATATGGAAAAAAAAGTCACCACCAGAGCATAATACTGTGAAAATTTTCCACTGGAGATACTTGTTTTGGTGACAACTGTCTCAGGGTGGATTTCCTGTTTTTTTAATTTCTTGTTGTATATACAGGTCAGGAAGTAAAGAAAAATCTCCCCATTCATAAAGCCCTAGTCCAGATGGAAAAAAAAACCTGACAGGGATTCTGACCCTTCCCTCTTTGATCCAAACATTAAAAATACTTTAAGCTGTGAAATGAATACAACGCTGAGCATAGGATTTACCATAACTTAAGCAGATTGACTGTACTATATTATTCTGGTACCAGTTTACCTGATTCTCTGTGGCTTGGTTGTAGAATAGTAAAGCTAACACATGCTGTGCACAAATTGTTGGATTCCAATTCAATCAATTCATCATGTATATCAAGCCAGCTTAAAAGATAAGTTCACCCTTTAAAAAAAATAAATGCACATCTTTTTACAGGTAAAAAAATGTGCATTTTTTAATTTTTTATTAGGAGCCTAAAAAGCATTGCAAGACTGTCAGTGTAAGCTGTCTGCTCGTATCTCCAGTCACACAATGACAGGAACCATCAATGAACTACCTACAGTGCTCACCAACGCTCTGGTAGTTCACTGATACCTATAAGCCGTCAACCGTAAAGGCTGATGATAGTTGTAGTTTTCCCATTCACTAAACTTTGTGAATGAATGACGCGTCAGGGTGGGAGGAGTGTTATTTAAAGAATTGTGACAGCAAGTTTGGGGAGAAGATCCCCGCCTCGCTGTCACTAGAGGTGGTGGATCAGGGCGAGGCTGCAGCAGTGGAAACATGCTACATGTCTCTAAAAATGGGTGAAACATGTAATATGTTCCCAAAGGTGAACTTATCCTTTAAGGGACAAAAACCTCCCTTTTCACACTCTGATTATTATTATTATTATTATTATTATACAGGATTTATTTAGCGCCAACAGTTTACACAGCACTTTACAACTTGAGGGTAGACAGTACAAATACAATACACTTAAATACAATAGGAATAAGAGGGCCCTGCTCATTAGAGGATACAATCTAAGAGGGAAGGTCAAGAGATACAAGAGGTAATAAATGTTTAGGCTTTTTGTCAGCAACCTTTCTCCATGATTATTTATTATGGACCCTGGGAACTTATTTCATAGGACTACAGAAGTAAACAAAGTCAAGTGCAAAAAAATTACTATTCGTAAATTAACAGCCCATTATTTAAAAATCATGCATCATGGAATCAATATTTAGGTTATCTGTTTATTTAAAGGGTAACTTTCATGTGAAAAAAAAATAGCAAATAAAAACAAATTATACAGAATGTGTACAGTAACGCCCCCCCCCCCGAACCATCATTTCCTGCTTGTGTGATTGGCTCACTGATTTTCCCAGAAGTCTGTCCTAAGATACAAGTCAGATTTTTGGCATCCCCTACAACAAAAATGTAATTTTTGGTGAGATACTCCCAATAGGAAATAACATCTAAAGGGGTGCGACCCTACAATTTTCCTCATTAGAGCTCTGCAGGTGCAGCAGCCGGTTCATAATTATGAAACCACTCCCATTAGATGCACTCGGCACAGAGGAACAAACAGGGATTTCTTCAGAACAAAAGGTAGGAATTTGCAACAAAGTATGTTAAAATCCTTGCAATGTACATAGATTACCCATAGGGGAAGATTTTTTTTCCCAACAAAAGTGGAGTTACGCTTTAACAAAGTCTATGTCAAATATGGCTATAAAATATCAAGTAAAGTATTTTAGCTATATGTGTTAACTGCTAAGAACATAGGCCTGTTAGAAGCAAATGCACTATCACACTACTACAGCATGCGTTGCATATTACTCTTACCAGGATGTACACATAGTAGAAATTAAGATTGCAAGGCATTACTGTAGTCTGCAGAGGATTCCCTCACAAGCCTTTAGCTAATTCAGCTTGGCGGAATTATATGTTGCTGTATAAAGCTAAGGTTATTACTTTTGAATAGTCATCACAAAAGCTGATTATGTCCGTATATCATTTATTCAGACCCTTTAGGCTACTATTCTATTAGGTATGCAAGTAAAGCATGATCAGAAGTTGAACAAAGGTTCTACTTTAACTTAGCATCTGAAAAGGTAATTTGTACAATACTAAGTTGTTAAGAAATTATATTGAATACAGATCATTTCGATTCAAACTATGTAGTTTAATATGGTGTTTCTAGAAAAGGTAATACAAAGCACTTTCAATGAAGAAGTTATATCTAGTGACAAGGCCCCCACCTCCTAGACCAGTGATTCTGTGTGTTCACAGCAAATAAAGGGAAGGCATTTATCCAATATCTCAACCAATAATTTCAAAGATAAGGTTGCACCCTATTCTCTAGATAACCACTTCAGCCCCGGAAGGATATCCCACGTTAGGACCAGAGCACTTTTTGCAATTCAGCACTGCGTCGCTTTAACTCACAATTGCGCGGTAATGCGAAGTTGTACCTTTTATTCCCCACAAATAGAGCTTTCTTTTGGTGGTATTTGATCCCCTCTGGATCATTTCTGATCGCCGCTATAAACAAAAAAAGAGAGACAATTTTGCAAAAAAAAAAAAATTGTTTCTTACTTTTTGCTAAAATACAAACCCAAAAAAAAAAATATATAAAAAAACATTTTTTTTTCATCGGTTTTGGCCGATTTATATTCTTCCTCATGTTTTTGGTACAAAAACCCCGCAATCGGCATTTATTGATTGGTTTGCGCAAAAGTTGCCACGTTTACGAATGATGAGAATTCATTTCTGGGGCTTTTATTTATTTATTTATTTTTTACTAATAATAGCGGCGATCTGTGATTTTTAGTGGTACTGCGACATTGCAGCACACATGTCGGACCAGTTTGACACTTTTTTTGGGACCAATGACATTTATACAGCGATCAGAAATTTAAATGTCCACTGATTACTGTATACATGTCATTAGCAGTGAAGGGGTTAACCTGCAGGGGGAGATCTAAGGGTTACCTGTGTTCCCTAGGCGTGTTCTAACTGTGAGGGGGCTGGGCTGTTATGGGGATAAGAGATCTAACTGATCCCAGTGACAGAGATCAGTAGATCTCTTATGTCCCCACTGACAGAGCGGGGAACCGCTGTGTTTACATTGGCGGTTCCCTGTTCTTTTGCTCTGGCAGCTCATCGCGGCTCGCCGGCAAACATTGGGTCCGCCCGAGCCTTGGGCACACTCCTCCGGAGTGCGCCGGCCATCGGGTATGCCTCCTAGCGGCCACTCTGCGAATCATCGTCTATTTACGGCGATTCGTAGGACATGTCCACATTGCCAGAGTAAATATACTGCGCACGGTGTGGGAGTGGATAAGCATCTACAGTATCTCACAAAAGTGAGTACACCCCTCACATTTTTGTAAATATTTTATTATATCTTTTCATGTGACAACACTGAAGTCAACACTGAAGAGGTGTACTCACTTTTGTTACCAGCGGTTTAGACATGAATGGCTGTGGGTTGAGTTATTTTGAGAGGACAGCAAATTTACTCTGTTACACAAGCTGTATACTCTCTACTTTACATTTCAGCAAATTGTCATTTCTTCAGTGTTGTCACATGAAAAGGTATAAAATATTTACAAAAATGTGAGGGGTGTACTCACTTTTGTGACATACTGTATCTGTTTTACTTAATTCCACCAGCAATGATGAGCAAATTGGCCTGGTTCGATTTGTGGGCCATCTGCCAGACCCAGCCTGAAATTCGCAAACCCAGAACATAGCATCCAAACCACACTGAAGTCTATAGGGGACTGAATCTTATTTTCACAGTATATTTTCAAGCTTTCTGGAAAAAAAGGCACGTAAATGGGCACTGCAATGGGGGACATGTACCAATGCAAACATTTTAAAATATATATCATTCAGTGGGGATCAGGTTTTTAATAAGATTTAAGGGCAACGTTACAAATACACAGTTCTTTTAGAGCTAAACTCCATGAAATATGCATACTTACCTTGGTCCAAGTTAGACCAGTGTAACTATGAAATTAGGATCTTCCCTGGAGTTCTCTTTTAAACACAACACTTGGACGCACTGATACGATGTACTAAATCAAGTGACATTTAGAAAGAAAAAAAACCTATATGAATTGTTGCTAAATTACCTTTCCTGGCTGATTTATTCTGTATTTAGAAAATAAAAACACATGTGAAAGTGCAATTTATTATCTAGTTACAGTCAGGTCCATAAATATTGGGACATCGACACAATTCTAATCTTTTTTGGCTCTATACACCACCACAATGGATTTGAAATGAAACTAACAAGATGTGCTTTAACTGCAGACTTTCAGCTCTAATTTCAGGGTATTTACATCCAAATCAGATGAACGGTGTAGGAATTACAACAGTTTGTATAGGTGCCTCCCACTTTTTAAGGGACCAAAAGTAATGGGACAATTGGCTGCTCAGCTGTTCCATGGCCAGGTGTGTGTTATTCCCTCATTATCCCATTTACAAAGAGCAGATAAAAGGTCCAGAGTTAATTTCAAGTGTGCTATTTGCATTTGGAATCTGTTGCTATCAACCTTCAATATGAGATCCAAAGAGCTGTCACTATCAGTGAAGCAAGCCATCATTAGGCTGAAAAAAACAAAACAAACCCATCAGAGAGATAGCAAAAACATTAGGCGTGGCCAAATCAACTGCTTGGAAAATCCTTAAAAAGAAAGAATGCACAGGTGAGCTCAGCAACACCAAAAGACCCGTAAAACCACGGAAAATAACTGTGGTGGATGACCGAAGAATTCTTTCCCTGGTGAAGAAAACATCCTTTGCAACAGTTGGCCAGATCAAGAACACTCTCCAGGAGGTAGGTGTATGTGTGTCAAAGTCAACAATCAAGAGAAGACTTCACCAGACTGAATACAGAGGGTTCACCACACGATGTAAACCATTGGTGAGCCTCAAAAACAGGAAGGCCAGATTAGAGTTTGCCAGACAACATATAAAAAAGCCTTCACAGTTCTGGAACAACATCCTATGGACAGATGAGACCAAGATCAACTTGTACCAGAGTGATGGGAAAAGAAGAGTATGAAGAATAAAAGGAACTGCTCATGATCCAAAGCATACCACCTCATCAGTGAAGCATGGTGGTGGTAGTGTCAAGGCGTGGGCATGTATGGCTGCCAATGGAACTGGTTCTCTTGTATTTATTGATGATGTGACTGCTGACAAAAGCAGCAGGATGAATTCTGAAGTGTTTCGGGCAATATTATCTGCTCATATTCAGCCAAATGCTTCAGAACTCATTGGACGGCGCTTCACAGTGCAGAGGGACAATGACCCGAAACATACTGCGAAAGCAACCAAAGAGTTTTTTAAGGGAAAGAAGTGGCATGTTATGCAATGGCCAAGTCAATCACCTGACCTGAATCCGATTGAGCATGCATTTCACTTGCTGAAGACAAAACTGAAGGGAAAATGCCCCAAGAACAAGCAGGAACTGAAGACAGTTGCAGTAGAGGCCTGGCAGAGCTTCACCAGGGATGAAACCCAGCATCTGGTGATGTCTATGCGTTCCAGACTTCAGGCTGTAATTGACTGCAAAGCATTTGCAACCGAGTATTAAAAAGTGAAAGTTTGATTTATGATTGTTAATCTGTCCCATTACTTTTGGTCCCTTAAAAAGTGGGAGGCACATATACAAACTGTTGTAATTCCTACACAGTTCACCTGATTTGGATGTAAATACCCTCAAATTAAAGCTGAAAGTCTGCAGTTAAAGCACATCTTGTTTGTTTCATTTCAAATCCATTGTGGTGGTGTATAGAGCCAAAAAGATTAGGATTATGTTGATGTCCCAATATTTATGGACCTGACTGTATATAGATCCATGGTCAATGATGATGAACTATGCCCTGTTGTCACAAACACGCTGATCTATACTACTGATCCACTTCATCTTATACTCCTTCCATGAATGACATTTCCTCAGCCGAAAGCAACCAATGCTGCCTGTGATTCCTGTCATTTAATGCAGGCAGCTACCAGCATGCTAGCAAACTAAGATATAGGGGCACCCCAGAGCAGGAATTTGACATTCATAGGTGGTAGTGATACTACCACTAAATTAATCACTTCCAGCTACAGAAGCAGAGGTTCAGGCAGGTGAACTGGCCAAATCTTAGAACAGTGATCAGGTTGAACTCAAAGTCAACCCAAACTCGAAGCTTATCCCTATCCACCAGCAATAAAGATGACACTGCTTACTGTGTATCAACTTGACACTACTAATGATGCTGGTTGAGAATATTATTTTTATTTTGGCATCATTGAATCCCATACAAATCAGAAGCTGTATGTAGTGTGGGAGATTAGCTCGTGGGGATCAACTGTCCTGAGGAAAATAGTCAGCGTGCAGGCAACTTTCTTTAAAATCTGGCGGCTTGCCAGGTTTATTGGTAAAAGATTTGCAGGTTAAAAACAAACAAACAGAAAATAAGTCCTTAAGTGTTTTTTTACTATATGGTGTGGGGCTGGCCCCTGACACCCACAAAACCTAAGACAAAATTCAAACCTTGTCTTTTAAAGTCCAAACAGACACAGAACTCCCTCCCTCTCTGAGTTCCAGGTCAGAGCTAAAGTGAGATCTCTGCCTGATTATTTAAGCCACCTGCTGGTGGACTCCAGCGGATCACAAACTCTGGACCAGAACCAGCCCTGTCATGGTGGCTGGTAAAATCTGGATCAGACTCTGTTTAATACAGTCCACATGAATGCGACATGTAGCGTCTGTCTACCACTTTGCCTCGCATACCGTCACAGTAGTAGTTAATGAAGAATCTCAGAAATTCTAAAAGCTATTTTTTTTTGCTGCGACCATTACACAGCCACAAAGTGTAGAAGGCACACATTCAAAGAGGGAACTACACACAGGAGGCAGGCTAGAGGTATAAAAAAATACAGTTCAACCTAATAAGGTAGGTTGAAAATATATTTTTATGATAGGCAATAAGGTAGAAAAATTGGCAACAATTTGGAAAAATTGAGGTTCTGATCTACTATTCTATTCTGAAACATCAAAGAAAAGAATGTTTCACTATTGTGAAACATGTTGGGTAGAGACCCCACAGAACACTCCACAAAGTCAGTCAACTTTCATTTTCTATATCTAATTCATTTTCTCATCTGATATTATATTGACACTCAATGCCAAATCAAAATGTATTGTTCTCTGTGTAGCCAGTCAAAACCCCTTTGTTGCTGATAAATAACACAACAAACCTGCAACATTATTCCATTATGTCATTAGTATGAACCCTTTGGAAACGTTAATACCTTGTTGCATTGCGTAACATTTACTTTCCTATCAGACATTTCTGGCTGGAGCAAGAGGGTGCTCTGACATGGGACTCATGAAGCTATGTCAGTGAGAGCTACATGTCAAAATCTCTCTGTAGAGGAAAGCAAAGGTGTGCAAATTGCTTGTTTTTTTTTTGTTGGTGACTGGGAGAAGCCTTTCACCTGTCAGAAAGGAATATGTACTGTTTAGTTAGGGCCTAAATAGCAAAGATTTGTTTTCTGCTTTGTTTGCAACTTTTTGAAATAAAACTAACTATAAGTCAGAAGTTTAAGAAAAATCCTGCCATTTTAACTGCCTTTTTCCCAGGGAAGGTGATCCCCACTTGAACTAACCTCTACATATTTTGGACTTGGCGGGCAACTTCCTTAGCAATGGAAATGGAAATGGGGAATGGAGGGTGTAATAAGAGGTTTGCTGCAGACCACTGTAACCCAGCAGGAAATCAACCACCGGTTTGTAGAGATGCAGCATCAGATGGTGGATATTCATCAGACGGCCACTGCAGCGCAACAGGATATAAATTGCCAGCTTGTGGAGGTCCAGCAAGCTGACCAAGAGAGTTACAGAAGGGCTCCGCAGGTCCACTACTAGTTGAGTAGAAAATGGTTCATGTCAGCTATTACCTACAAAAGATAACACCTGCAGATGATATGGAAGCCTACCACAACTTTTTAGAGGGTTGCTGCTCTGGAAAGATGGCAAAAAAGAGCAACGGGTGGGACTACTAGCACCTTTTCTGATGGGTGAACTTCAAAAAGCCTATTACAAGCTGGATGCAGACACAGAATTATGAGGAATTGAAGGTGGAAATCCTTGCACGCATGGGCATCACCATTGTGGTTTGGGCTCAACAGGTGGATCGGTGGTCGTAAATTAATGACAAACCACCAGGGTCAGCCATGGAGACCCTAAGACTGCAGATCAGCTATTGTACCTGCTGAAGAGACATACTGCAGCTGATGACCTACTGAACACATCCGTGACCAACCCCAATGTCTTGTGAGGTTAAAAAATGCCTGGAGGAACCGGTAAGACTGTTCCAGGGTTTAAGAGCTTGGAAAAATGTTGCAAGACCATTATTACAGATGAAGAGTCTGTGGGCTCAGGACCTGGAGAATGGCCAAATAGGTCAATAAGATCTCTGAGGCTGTTTATAGGACTGAGTGCATAACACATAAAGTGTTACCATTGTCATGTGTTGAGATACATTGCCACGAATTGTCCCTTAATGGATGAACCAACACATGTCTCTTTTTGCACAGGTGGCATGTACTGTGTCATGTCAGGGACATATGGAGAAACAAATGTGTGTGATTTTAGTTGATGGAAAGCCAGTCATTTTGTTAAACCTGCAAAGTTTCACCCTAGCACTATTGGAATTATTTGTATGAATGGTGACACATACAGTATCTCACAAAAGTGAGTACACCCCTCACATTTTTGTAAATATTTTATTATATCTTTTCATGTGACAACACTGAAGAAATTACACATTGCTACAATGTAAAGTAGTGAGTGTACAGCTTGTATAACAGTGTAAATTTGCTGTCCCCTCAAAATAACTCAACACACAGCCATTAATGTCTAAACCACTGGCAACAAAAGTGAGTACACCCCTAAGTGAAAATGTCCAAATTGGGCCCAAAGTGCCAATATTTTGTGTGGACGCCATTAAGGCACTGCCTTAACCTCCTTGGGCATGGAGTTCATCAGAGCTTCACAGGTTGCCACTGGAGTCCTCTTCCACTCCTCCATAACGACATCACGGAGCTGGTGGATGTTAGAGAACTTGCGCTCCTCCACCTTCCATTTGAGGATGCCCCACAAAAGCTCAATAGCTTTTATACCTAAACCTATATTCTAAACCTAAAATAGGTTTAGGTCTGGAGACATGCTTGGCCAGTCCATCACCTTTACCCTCAGCTTCTTTAGCAAGGCAGTGGTTGTGTGTTTGGGGTCATTATCATATTGGAATACTGCCTTGCAACCCAGTCTCCAAAGGGAGGGGATCATGCTCTGCTTCAGTATGTCACAGTACATGTTGGCATTCATGGTTCCCTCAATGAACTGTAGCTCCCCAGTGCCGGCAGCACTCATGCAGCCCCAGACCATGACACTCCCGCCACCATGCTTGACTGTATGCAAGACACACTTGTCTTTGTACTCCTCATCTGGCTGCCGCCACACACGCTTGACACCATCTGAACCAAATAAGTTTATCTTGGTCTCATCAGACCACATAACATGGTTCCAGTAATCCACATCCTTAGTCTGCTTGTGTTCAGCAAACTGTTTGCATGCTTTCTTGTGCAGAGGCTTCCTTCTGGGATGATGCCATGCAGACCAATTTGATGCAGTGTGCAGCATGTGGTCTGAGCACTGACAGGCTGACCCCCCCCCACCCCTTCAACATCTGCAGCAATGCTGGCAGCACTCATACTTCTTTTTCCCAAAGACAACCTCTGGATATGATGCTGAGCATGCACACTCAACGTCTTTGGTTATCCATAATGAGGACTGTTCTGAATGGAACCTGTCCTGTTAAACCGCTGGATGGTCTTTGCCACCATGCTGCAGCTCAATTTCAGGGTCTTCTTATAGCCTAGGCCATCTTTATGTAGAGGAACAATTATTTTTTTCAGATCCTCAGAGAGTTCTTTGCCATGAGGTGCCCTGTTGAACTTCCAGTGACCAGTATGAGAGAGTGAGAGCGATAACACCAAATTTAACACACCTGCTCCCCATTCACACCTGAGACCTTATAACATTAATGAGTCACATGACACCGGCGAAGGAAAATGGCTAATTGGGCCCAGTTTGGATATTTTCACTTAGGGGTGTACTCACTTTTGTTGCCAGTGGTTTAGACATTAATGGCTGTGTGTTGAGTTATTTTGAGGGGACAGCAAATTTACACTGTTATACAAGCTGTACACTCACTACTTTACATTATATCAAAGTGTCATTTCTTCAGTGTTGTCACATGAAAAGATATAATAAAGTATTTACAAAAATGTGAGGGGTGTACACACTTTTGTGAGATACTGTATATATATATATATATATATATATAAATATATGCCCATAGTTATTTTATAGATTGATTTTTAAAAAACGACATATAACCCAAATCCATAGCTTCAGATAATATTAAAAACGTTTTTTTTTTTTTCTTTCAAACAATGCAGTGGTGCAGCACTTGTTGCTGACTCTTCAACCTGGAGTGCTTGATTTTACTCTGTACAGTTTGCCGTGAAATTAGTATGTTTCTTTGTAGTATCAGAGAGAATGGGAAAACTGATCCTTTCAGTTGGTCAAGAGCAAGTGAATGCTGCACTTTGAGCACCCCAAACCAAAAAAATCACTATCAACATAAATAAAAAAACAATATACCCCCGAAATAAATCAAAACCCCAAAACATCACAACCTGAAACAAACATCACATTTTTTAGGGCAGGCCCTACAGTAAAAATTAAAAATTAAAGACAAAAACAGCAATCACCTAAAAAGAATCAATCAGAATTCTCCTGATGCACTTTGAAAGGTTTTCTTTTTTTTTTTTTTTTGACTCAATAAAGGTTTATTGAAAGGTTTCACATGTCATACAAGGAAATTACATTATGTATGATTCATGAACAATTAACATTTTTACTTTATGAACATGACATAGGTATGTAGTATAAGGCGATAAATACAGAATCGTTCATGGATTAGCTCAATTATAAAGAAGTTACTTGCCATGAGTTACACATAGGTAAGGAATCCAGATTATAATATTGTCACCAATAGAACCATCTAGTGCATAATATACATTTTATTAAGAGAAATTGGGATAAGGTGTATGAAATATGGACTTGGTTTAGTGACTCTCAGTGTATACATATGTATAAATACATCCTTATATTTTATATAGGCAATTGTATCAATATCAGCAGTATCAAGGTCCTAGTAGCGGTGACTACAGTTCATTTGTCATTTGGTAAAGTAGATAGTACCTAGGACAAGGGGGGGGGGGTTTGTTAAATAACCTAAATCTATTGGATTTGAAAGGTTTTCTATCCTTTCCTTACATAAGCTTCAAAACACTGAATATGACTGCTCTGTTACCCCCCTTCTAATAGTGAGGGGGCTGTCTTATAAAACAGTGCCCTTAGTGCTATTTTAAACCTGCTGACCATGGCTCATGGTTTATGGTTCGTAGTTCAAAGTGCATTATGGAATAAGAAAAATTAATCAGGACTGCAAATCTCAAACATTGTTTGCAGGACTGCAAACCTAGGATAGTGGAGCATCTTAACCTCATGCCTACCTATTAGTAGCATATATGCCCCTCCAAGTATTGGCAACTTTTAAAACATCAGATGAAGACTGTTTCTGTATTGCCAGAAAAGTCAGCATTTCTAATAAAGGCCAGTCTCTCTCAGTACTGTCCATATTTTTGGAGGAAAGTTCAGGTGTTCCCCGTACTGCCTTGAAGGACCCTTTTTGCTCCTAGGGCAATAGTGCAACAACAAAGGCTGTAGAGGAAATATGCCTGCCCCTATAATAGGTAGCTATAAAGTATTATTTTTAAGGACTTAAGCTTTTCTAATTGAAGCTGCAACCTAACAGCAGCCACCATTCGGATGTATAAAGTCTCTCAGTGGGAGAAATTGCTGTACCATGACCTGCATGTGCATCATCTAAGCTCAGAAATCCAACTTTTGAATTCAGTCTACTTGACAGCTGTTTGTGATCTTATATTCAAAGACAGAACATTCCTTTTCTTCCACATCTTTTTGAGAGACAGGGCAGCTCTTCTCAGTACAAGAACTGAGCTTGTCTTGGAAATGATGAGCTGTTACATTATGTTGTGCATTATGTGGTATGGTGGAACGTGTTGAAAAATCAATGTTGTTTACAACTGTCTTTGAAATTCCTCACTATGAGATGGATTAACCATAGCTAATGATATTCATAGGTAATTTCTACTGTAGCAGAAGTAGGTATCAAACCTTTCCTAGTGGCTTTACAGTAGTGTTACTGTGGAAAAAAACTTACTTCAATTTCTTGAAGCTCATTAAGGGATACGGGTCTTTGTTAATCTGTGGTAATTGGTTATGCAGTTGCCTACAGGGGGGTTTAGCCAGTGGAAAACAAGATAGCAAAATTATCAGCCATCTAGGTCTCACGATTCAGTTCTGCAGAAAAGTAGTACTTACCAGCAGATCACAAACACAAAAGGGGTGGAACCTGTGTCCTTTATTGAACTTTAAAGTGGTTGTAAACCCTTACATACAGTTGTGCTCATAAGTTTACTTACCCTGGCAGAATCTATGATTTCTTGGCCATTTTTCAGAGAATATGAATTCAGCCCAGTTATGGCTGAAATTTTAGATGGTCTACCTGACCGCGGTTTGGTTTCAACAGAAGCCCTCATTTTCCACTTCTTGATTAGAGTTTGAACACTGCTGATTGGCATTCTCAATTCCTTTTTATATCCCTTTCCTGTTTTATACAGTTCAACTACCTTTTCCCACAGATCCTTTGACAATTCTTTTGCTTTCCCCATGACTCAGAATCCAGAAACGTCAGTGCAGCAGTGGATGAAAGATGCAAGGGTCTGTCAGGAGTCCAGAAACTCATTGACCTTCAATACACACACACTAATTACAAGCAAACAGATCACAGGTGAGGATGGTTATCTTTAATATCCATTGAAACCCCTTTGTGTCAACTTGTGTGCATGTTATCAGGCCAAGATCACCAGGGTATGTAAACTTTTGATCAGGGTCATTTGGGTAGTTTCTGTTGACATTATGATTTAAAAAGAGTAAACACAGTTGACTGATAATAAATGACTTTAGCCAAACACTAACCATGAGTGAAAGAAAAGCTTTTGTGTTATCATTCGTATTCTCTGAAAAATGGCCAAGAAATCATAAATTCTGCCAGGGTATGTAAACTTATGAGTACAACTGTATACCAAATTAAGTGATTGGCCTCAGGTGATACACAGAGATGAAACAAATGTGCCTACATACAGTAAGTTGTACCTGTTTATCTGCTCTTTTCTCTTCTCTACATCCCTTCTAAGTGCAGAATTTATACAGCTTGTCTGCCAGAAAAAAAAGGCAGCGAAAAGCTGAAATTACACACTGCAGAGCTCAGTGAGGAGAGTTCTGAGGGCTGACTGGAGGGAAGAGACACCCGCCCCTTCACACAGCATACAGGAACAGATCTGAGGCTGTCAATCAGCGGGAGCTCCCTCCCCTGTTACCTTACTATTGGTGTCAGGAAAACTTGTCAGACGAGACTCATGCTGATAGCTGAGGAATGAGGAAGTAGACTGGAATGACACTTCATGCTCTTAATTGAGACAAGTACACACTATAAAGGGATATGCTTTGTTCATATGTCATGTCTGAGGTTTACAACCACTTTAAGAAACAGGTTTTATGGTAAGTACAAAAATCCTGTTTTCATTATTGTTCATTAAGAAACAAAGGATTCAGTTAATCTGAGACAACTTGGATGACCAAAAACAGTACAGCTGAGGGGAGGACAACAATAGCAAACAAAACAGCTGCCTGAAAGTGGAACTTAACTGTATCTAGGCACCATAAACTGAAAATGCTATTTTATTATTAATAATAATGCTAAAAAATCACGTTGAAAAACACCCCTCTAGCATTTCTAGCTGCAACCATCCTGAGTAAGGCAGACGATTCATGTAGCATTGACTTCCTGGGATATATCTGCCTTTAGCTCAAGCAGGCAGGCAGAAGGGTGAGCTGAAATAACCCCTCCTCCTCCAGATGAAAGAAAAAAATGCTTGTGAAACCTTGTGATATATAAGGCATAATTTTGGCCAGAAACCAGGAAGCCACTGGTCCACTCTGAGCACAGAGCAGTGACCGCTCTGTGTTTTGCACCTCCAACGCTCACTGTAGCTGTGGAGGGAGGGTGGGAGTGATTCAGTCTCTCAGTGGAACACTGAGGGGCTGAGCCAGCAGCTGTTCAGGCATCTGGGTGGATCCCAACATTATTGTCGGAATCCCTACAGAGCCTGGGCTTGCTCTATGATGTTAGCTCACAGCAGACTTTAGCCTGCTGCCAGCTGAATCTGGGTCACAGGAGGGCAGAATTAAGTGCACTACGGTGACCCACAGGAGAAGCATGGCAAAATAAGCTATGGCACTGTTTTTCCCTTAATGTTGGTTAAGAGAGTTTAGTTCTGCTTGACGGACCTTATGCCAAAAACTGCCACTAGAAGAGGCCTGAACATCCACCTGGTAAAACTTAGCAGACGTGTGAACAGAGGACCTGGTGTGCAAATTTGGCAAACAGTTGCCAGATGCTAACAGCTCAAAAAAGCAATCATTGATCTAGTAAAGTGCATCTTCACAGGAAAAGATGGAACTTAGGGCCATAAACTTGAACAGTTATGTGTCTAAGTCACCTAAAATGGTGGAAAAGAAGCCCTCTTTATGGTGATCATCAGTAATGACAAAAATAGAACCATTCTTTCTAACGGAAGCAGTGGTTGGCAGTTAAACCCATTAAGCACATACTACATCTAGGCAGTGAAATGAAATGACTCCTGATCTGCTAGAGTCAGACAAAGAGGTAGAAAAAACAATGTCCTGGTTGAGGTAAAAGGCCAAAAGCACCTTAGGAAGCAAGGAGGCACTAGGCTTTTATACTAAGGTATCCCTGTGCAAGAGAAAAAAGTTATGGGAAAAGTTACAGGATAAGGCCACCAGTTCAAACACAATTGCTGCAGAAGTGACGGGGTCCTCACTATGCACAGAATTAATTTCTGAATACTTTTTCTTCTGTGCAACTTTTGCTTGAAAAAGGACTGGGACTGATCTGAAATGTAGCACCTTATTTTGCAGTGCTGCTTTTGCCACATTGTTCATTTGTGAGTAATTGTACACTGAAACTTTTGAAGTGGTTGTATACTCTCCTATCGTTTTCAGCTAAGGAAGCTGACATCTTAGGCTCTGTTTAATCTGCAACTGCCATGATGCTGCACATGTGATCCATTATGACACCACCCATTGGATGGTTTGATAGTTTGGTTGAGAGCACAATTAAGGAGACAGCTAGCATTTCCGGCATGCCGGGAATATTAACTCTTCTTTGACACTATCAAATCGATGGGTAGACAACCACTTTAAAAAGGAAACAGTTGCAAATAAGATTTTGAAGTCCCTGGTGCTGATTGTTGTGGCTGAGGCCCCTGACATTATTCATCCCTAATTCCAGGCCTCAATGTCTCCAGTGAACTGTGGTCTATATTGCACAAATATATTTGCTCATACTTGCTGGTGGCCTTTGGGAGCCTATTACTATTGATAGCCCTAATAAAATCCCATTTATATAGGTGATCAATATAAGAGACAAGCCCCCGTAATAAACGCCTCTTTACATTGGCAGACAGTGTATGTGAAACTCGTGGCCAGTGTGAACGCCTTCATTATTATAGTGGTCAATGCAGAATCCATTTACATTTGTGGTCAGTGTAATTGCTCCCTTTACATTTGTGGTTAGGGTAAATGGCTGCTTTACATTAGCAACCAATGTAAATCATCCCTTGCTATTTAAGGTAAATATAGTATCCCCTTATATTGGTGCAAGAAAAAAATGTTGTCTTACATTGATGGCTAGTGAGTTGTGAACAGGGAAGAGGAGGCATAGCAAAAACTATTACAGCAGGGAGTGGAAAGTAAAGAGGAGCAGGGGAGGCAGGAGACTACAGATTATGGGGAAAGGGAGAAGAGGCAGTGAATAGGCTAATCACAGAGTAAAGAGACAGACAAAGTAAAGCAGAATCTGAATATGAACAGAGTGCAAAGAAGGCTGAGAATGAGTTGATCATGGGCCATTGGGAAGTTTAGTGTGGTGGGGCTCAGCATGGTTAGAACAGAAAGAAAGCAAGCTGATTCTGGCCAGGAGCGAGAAAGGCAGAGACAACGCTATCCATGGTAATCAAGTAAATATGAATTCAATCAACTAAATATAAAATATGGTTTGTTAACATTTTGTATTTACCACTTAGAGCCAACAGGAAGCATGTTCATTTCAATCTCTAAAACTGAACTCCATGCAAATAGGCACAGGAATGTGCTTTAAAAATGTGCACTGTGCTTTGAAGCAAAGAGGGAGTAATCACAATGAATGAAAGATACATAAAGCCATGACCTGTCAAAGTCACGTGACCAGCCTCTCTGCCAATAATGTAATTCTCTCTGCTGCGTTATGCAGAGAAAACTTCATGACATACTGCAGACTCCATACAGCAGTTTGCATTTTATGAATGTGGCATAAAATGCAGGTTGCTGTGTGGAGTAGCTTTGCATTTTATTGCAAACTATATCAATATCCACTTTCTTCTAAACATAGCACCCATCCCTAAGTGCATTTTTAAAAAGAACTAGTACAAGTACCTGAAATTGACCAGGAATTAGATGTTTGTAGGCAAAAGCAGCACCAGGAGCCAGTAATGTGTGCTGCAAACCTATGTAATAGGAATATGTTGATAGGAGGAAAGAGCATAGAGAGATGAGCTCATCAGTCTGCTGCTTCTCCTTCACTGTCTAGTCACAGGCTGGGGCAAGGACAAGACCTTGTTGCATTACTTAATTGCAGAAGGTAAAGGTCAAATCTTCAGGCTAGATGTGCTATCTGGCAGGGCTGTGTACATTTCTGGAATAAATGGACAGAGATACAAATCCATTGGTAGGTAAGAATTCTCTTATTACGTGTATGTATTTCATCTGTGTTTAGCTTTGCCCAGTGTTCAGCTTGAAGCTCTTGGAACAGCTGTAAAAAAACGTTAAAAAGAAAAATATATAGAAAACTGCGCTACCCCTAACAAGTAATAAGTCCCTGTGTACACAGCTGCAACAATAAAGTGTGATCTCTACACCTCTAATACAAATAAAACGAACGCAAAGCTGCGCTTGTGTAGGGATAATATAAACGTGTATACGTGAAAAGTGTTAGAACAAATAAATGTGAACAAATATGTGATCAAAATAAGTCCAATCTTGAAAATAACATAAAGTCCATTAATTAAATTTTCCACAGAAGTGAGTCTACATGCATCACACGAATCCAACAGTGAACAAGACCTCCACCACGATAAGATGTGCCCTTACCGGAACTTTATGACCTCTTATGACAGGAGGTCAGATAAGCATGTGTGGATTAAGCCTCCACAGGGCCAATCTGGTCTCTGGTTCACAGGACACCCGATTCAATCGAATGGTTCCTCTCCTGTCCTGGGGTGGGAAGGATAGAAAACCACTTCCACG
>BLSH010023060.1:371012-388859 GCA_018402905.1 Glandirana rugosa
CTTGGAAATGTCCAAGGTAGGGGACAGTCATGAAGTCGTCGTCAACGCCTACGTGATAAGTGTATGGAGGAGGGATAGCTCGGACTCACCGTGTGTGTAAAAATGATCCAGAGGAGACTTCATACACCGATAATATTCGTGTTGTAGGCATTTTTTTTTTCGGAATTGCAAAAAAATGTTTATTTTGCTTGCGTTTCGACGCGAACACATCCCTATTATATTTGCACATATGCACTTTTCACAATCTTGTTTATTTACACTTGTTTATACACTAGTTTTATTCAGGTTAGAACTTTTATTGTATTTCAGGTAATTAATTTAAAAGGTGTCTTCACTCAGATGTACGTAGTGTGCTTAGGTTGTCACTTGTTCTGGAGGTGGTGCTATTCTACACGGGAATGGCCTTGAAATACTGGAGAATACTGTGGACTTATTTTGATCACATATTTGTTCACATTTATTTGTTCTAACACTTTTCACGTATACACGTTTATATTATCCCTACACAAGCGCAGCTTTGCGTTCGTTTTATTTGTAAAAAAACGTTAAGGCTTTTTTTTTTACGGATGTTGTGCTTATAATAGCCACATACTTCAGAGGAGACCTAGTAAAAATGTGTGTGCCACTCAGGCTCGATAGGGAGGAGGTATGTGAATAGTGCATCCGCAACTGCTGCTGAAGTACTGACAGGGGATGGAACCTGTAAAGGTTCAAGAAAGGAAGGGTGACCCCTAAAAGTCACACATCCATGGTATCCTGCTGCAATGAATGGTGTGGCAAGCTCAGCCTGGATTCTGACCAGGCCACGACCCCAACATGTTTCACTCTGCCCCCGGAGCTTAGCCATGGGGATTCCCATGACTAAGCTCTAGGGGCGGAGTGAAGCATGTTGGGGTTGTGGCCTGGTTGGAGTCCAGGCTAAGGTTGCCACACCATTTATTGCAGCAGGACACCATGGATGTGAGACTTTTAGGGGTCACCCTTCCTTTCTTGAACTTCAGAGGAGACCAAGTTCCAAATCCCTGTGTTATAGAAAAGAGGAAAATGCCTTCAAGTATAACTAAAGGCAAAACTTTTTTAAATACACCCAAACCTATCCTACATTTTAGCAACTTATCAAAATTGTTGGGATAACATAATGCTTCTTATGGCTTCTTATAAATCTTGCTGGTTCCAGGTGTGAGAACTTCATGCAGGAGTTTCCAGCTAAGACCAACACTCTCCTCTCCGCATCAATATGTAGTTTTGCTTTATCAGTTCTTTGGGCCATAATGGAAAAGAAATAAAGATTTACAAGAATAATTGTGAAACTTCTTTATAATGGTTGGAATAGATGGGCAACCCTGGAAACTGAAGTACATTATACTACCAGTTTCTCTGTCAGATGTGAGAAGCGTACATCCACCAAACTGTACCACATTTTCTCATACTGCTTGTCATGTAGAGGAGGGTGCTGAGCCCATGGTGGAACTGTACAAACACAAAATCAAAGTCAAAGTAAAGCCTGCACTCCAAAATTCCAGAATAGCAAAATAGTAAAAAGTTTACTATAAACCCACAGAAACCAATGTTTTGGAGATCTGTAGGTCTGTAGCAAAGGGACATATGGTACTTTGAACTAGAAGTGAGTGGTCCTTACTAGGTAGAGGACAGTGCTGGTGTGTCACATTATGTTTTTTTCTGCACCAGTACATTGAATAAAGAGCGTTGCGGTAATGACCCCCTACAGGGCTTTAAGGTGTCACTTTATTGAGTTTTTGAAGTTTTTAATGATCCATTCATAGTCAGATGGATTTGTGCCATCCATCAGTAACATCAGGGGGATGGATGAGAAAATAAGCCCCAGTGGTTTTGCACAAAGGGTGCTATCTGTATGAAGTGTGTATGTATGTTCTCCCCATGAGTTATATTGTATTGTTTACTCAAATATGTTCCAGTTTTCATGCATAAAGCAAACACATGGTAAGTATTTTTTTAGTGTAACAGCTCTTAGCACAAGGCTTTCAGTGACTTAATCATATATTAATAAAATAATGAATCTACATATTCCAGATATAACCTATTATATCCTAATATCCTATTCTAACCTATTCTTAACTGTTTACTTGACCGTGCATCTTAACCATGCCTCAACCTGACCCAAACCATCCGTCAGCCTGAATTAGTGTATAGGACAGCAGAATGTAAGCTCTGCTTGGACAAGGTTACAAAGGATATAGTAGCTAAGTACATGTGTTATTAGGAGGGGAGTATGTTGTCTTTTACATAATTTTCTATATTTCCAGAGTTGTTCACGCTGACAGATGATTAAGACATAAAAAGAAAAAAAACAGCATAACACCATTATTGCACAATCACAGTTCTTTTTAATAGTGTAAATCATTTAAAAGTAAAATGAACTGCTATGAGCAGTGTTTTGTGAGGTGCTGTCACTCAGCTAATGCATTTTATCAAGGCAATGACTGACTGCATTGAGTTTTGCATTGTAAAATCTATTTTCTTCTCGCCCACTTGGTGTGATAAGAACACTTGAACATCCTATTATTTGCAATTTTAATGCAAATCCCACAAATAAATATAATTGTCAAAAATGGGGGAGGGAAAAAATCAATACAGATCTGTCTAGATATGCTGTAGCAAAATGAAGGCTTTGAGAAGACTTGTAGATGTAATACAGAAACTAAGCCCTTATTTATATAACAGGTGCTTATCAGGCTCAGTATAAATCTCAAACCATGGGATGGTTTGTTGAAATACAATACGATCTTCATAATAGCAATTCTGTATACAGAATGCCCCTAAATGCCTCATTGATCAGGGACATGAGGGGCTTTGCGGAAACAACACTAATGAAACCTGACAGCAAAACTAAGGATGAACCGAAACACTACAAAATAAACAGATGTACAGTTAGCTTTCTAGATATGTCTTCTTCTGTAGCTGGTTTCCTTTTCATAATTGCAATTTTAAAATAAATGCTGTTAATATAGAAACATAGTCTTTCAAACAGTTAATTGCAATAAAGAGCAAAATAAGGACCATGAAGAGAGACCATGCATGTAATCATTTTACACTTTATACATAGTATACCTTCTCACCCATAGACAATTACAAAGAGCTATATTATCAGTGTCTATTATATTTTCTTGAGTTTCTTGTAGCCTAGTTAACTGGTTGCCGACCGGCTCTCATACATTTACTGCTGCAGAGTGTCGCTGTCCCGCGAAACGGCGTCCCGCGAAGCCGGCGGCACGCTCTCATGCCCGCCGCACCCTGCAGGAGTGTGCCCACGGCTCGGGCGGACTCGATCTCTGTCGGCAAGCCGTGATTGCCTAGCAGAGAAGAAACTCTCTTTCAGGCAGCATGTATGAGAACTACTGATCCCTGTCACTGGGATCAGTTAGATCTATTATGCCCCTGGCAGCCCAGCCCCCTCACAGTTAGAACACGTCTACGGAACACAATTAACCCCTAGATCGCCCCTGCAGGTTAACTCCTTCATTGCCAATGACATTTATACAGTAATCAGCGGACATTTAAATTTCTGATCGCTGTATAAATGTCATTGGTTCCAAAAAAGTGTCAAAAATGTCCGACATGTCCGCTGCAATATCATTAATACATTTGTATTTTTATATATTTTTTTTAGATATGTATTATAGCAAAAAGTAAGAAATATTGTTATTTTTTTCAAAATTGTCGCTCTTTTTTTGTTTATAGCGGTGATCAGAAATGACGCAGAGGTGACCAAATACCACCAAAAGAAAGCTCTATTTGTGGGGAAAAGGGACTCAAAATTTGTTTGGGTACAACATCGCACGACAGCGCAATTGTCAGTTAAAGCGACGCAGTGCCAAATCAAAACAGTGCTCTGGTCCTAATGTGGGAAATTCTTCCAGTCCTTAAGTGGTTAAAAAAAATCCAGATGAAGTCAAAATTGTACAAAATTTTATGGTAACTGTGGATTTGAGTTCCAGGGGGAAGGCAACAGTATTGATAAAAAAAGGTGTTTTAGAAATACACAAAGCCATTGCTCAAAACTGAGTGTTGAAACGCCAATTTTACAAACAATAGCATAATAAAAAAAAGCATTGTCTACCAAATTATTTTAAATATGGTTGGTTAGAATAAACATATTTAATTGCTGTTAGTAGATTTTGATCAATTGACTGTTATAATCTTATTTCGTCAGCATAAACCATTGAAGCGATACTAAAGGTTTGCATTTAAAAAAAAAAAAAAAAAAAGAGAAACATGTCATGCTTACCTGCTCTGTGCATGGGTTTTGCACAGAGCCGCCCTGATCCTCCTTTTCTGGGGTCCCCTGGTGACCCTCCTGGCTTCTCCTCTTCTCGAGTGTCCCGTTGGAGAAGCGCTTTCCCTGGGGGCACTCGTGCGGGCGTGCTCCTGAGTCCTGCTGCTGTGTCCATTGACACAGACAGCGGGACTCTGCCCCGCCCCCCCGTGCCATTGGATTTGATTGACAGCAGCGGGAGCCCATGCTATCAATCTATCCATATCTAGCAGTGGCTGAAGCTACTGGGCTTGTCCTCAACGCTGGAATGATCGGGTTCAGGTAAGTAGGCAACCTCGGCCCTCCAGCTGTGGTGTAACTACAAGTCCCATGACACATTACACACTACATTGACCCTGACAATCACATGTATGACTCCTAGAAGCAGAGGCATGATGGGATTTGTAGTTTCACTGGAGTGCTGAGGTTGCCTACCCTTGCCTTAATGCATAGAATGCATTAAGGTGAAAAACTTCAAGACTTTACAACCCTTTTAACAGTTTAATTCACGGTTTCATATACTCAAGTTCCAAGTATTTTTTTTACCTTTCTTTGCAAATGAAGAGAGTTGATGCCAGAAATTTTCAAACCAGTCCTACAGTTGGAAAGTGTTAGGTTCTAATAATAAGGATTACCAGCATAAAGCAGGCCAAAAAGGAGGCTTGTTCACATCAGACTAGATGTCAATGTCTTTCAATGAATGAAAAAGTATTTTTCTATAAAACGTGACTGACATTTCATTATAACGCTGATCAAATGCAGCACATGTGCATCTAATACATTGTAGACACGTAGCTGAACTAGGGGTTCTGGGGTGAACATGGTTAATGGTTACCACATGTGCCACATTAGATGACAATAAAACAAAATTGTTATTGTCAGCTGCTCTAGGACTAGAGTGTACAACTTTTGCGTTGTGGAGTGCAAGAAAATTGCTGAAGGTTGTGGCGGTGTGCAAGACTCTTCTACCATGTACTTATGCCCATAACGCAATGATGGCACGATGGGAGAGCTTTTCTCTGTCAAAATTCTGGTTCACAGGTTGCAGAAGCATACTAGCCATTACACACTGCTATGAACCTTTCCAATCAGTTAGGAGCTTTACCAGAGCAGAGCTTATCTACAAATTGTACCTTTTGAAGTGCAGGTGCTGCTGTATCTCACAATTATAAAAAGCAAGGTGTAAGCTAAATAACAAGTCATTTTTATCCTGATTGATGTTATTCATATGATGTACTTCTGTCTGCATTTTGTTGGACATACAATGTGTTCGTTCATTTTTATATAATTATAACAGGTACTAAATAGTATTTAATTTTTATTGATTATTACAAGGCTATGTTGTGTGTATCCTAATTTCATTTTTGTTTTTTTTTATATTATAATACATGGAAACCCTACTGAGTAATATCCACTGGAGGCCATTTCTTATTGGCCCCTTAATACCTCCACCTTTTACCTCCTCTTGTACACTTGGTACTTGCTCATCTCCATTGGCTGATAAGAAAATGAAAATAATGGCAATAATGAAAAATAAGAGAGGTAGGTTTAATATGTAATTATTTAGATGAACAGCGAAAATGGTTTAAATTTAAAGGGGGGTTCTGATACAATTTCCCCCTCCAGCTGTCAGTGCTGTGCGCCGCATATTTAAAAAGCAACTATATGTTGGTGGAAGGAAATATGTAAGAATATGCCCAATTAGCAGAAATTTACAGATATGCTGTACATCCCCTTTAAGTATTTTGGATTCATGAGCTACACATTGGTATGTCATAACAGACAGTATCAAATATATTTGAATTTCTTTCTTCTTCGTCACAAATTTTGTATTTATAATTGGAGACGGCTCAGGTATACTCAAGTTTCTGCAGTTAGCCTTGATGCACTTTTTTGTTATTCTAATTTCCAACATTTACAGTATCTTGAAGAATAAAGACCCCTGAAATAATATATGTATTAAAGTGAATATCAAAGAATAAGCGAGGCTCCATAACAGCAGGACATTGTGTTTTAAATCTGTATTGGCATCACATAAAACAATCCACGTTATTTTTAAATTCAGTTTTAGTTATCAAAGTGGTACAGTTCTAAGCCACAAAAGAAAGAGGTGCCTTTCATGTAATGGAATATAATACAATTGTACTATTAATATGGTAGCTATTTACAAAATAAACAGAGAAAAGAAACCAGTAACAAAGTGGAACTGTTACCCATAGTGACTTAGCGAATTCCTTATTTCATTTTACATTCTAAGGCAAAACCCAGCACTACGGGCACTATGGGCTATACTTTTATCATATCCTAATAAAAGAATTGGCATAGAGAATGAAAATAAAGCACTATCGTTACAACAGCACCAAGGCTCAGGCTGTGGGAAACTATAGAGTATTTTTCAGTAAATACACAATGTGCTCTCCCGTGATCATTTGTAGCTTAAAGTAGAACTAAGGGCAAAGCTTTTTTTTTTCATTTTGGATAGAGTAAGGGAAGGTTATAACATAATATTTATTTTGCCATCCATGTTCCATTAGGGAGATTTCCCTTTGCTGCTTGTCCTATAGACAAAACAGGAAGTGAGTGAAAATTCCCCTAAAGTGAGAGAGTCCCTGGTTGTCACCAAGGTCACCAGAACTAATGCCACCATTGAAAGTCATGCGGACAACCAAAAATGTTCTTTTACTTTCACATTTGGGGATAAAGTTAAACAGGACTAAGAGGCAGGGGTAATAAACAGGACTAATCCTGACAGGGGTTCTAATCCCTCTCCACGCTTTTCAAAACTTTAAGAAATATGATAAGTAACCCTAAAGAAAACTAAAAAAACGTTAAAGCATTGGTGGAGACAAAATCCAAAAAAATACAGCGCTAACCCCAACGTAACTATAGCAGCAACTCAAAATACTTGGTCCCAGTACAAAAGTCTATATTAAATAAGGAGCCGCGCTAAGGATAAAAATCAGTATAAACAAATGTCTTTAAGCATGGTCCATGATCCAAAAGGGTGATGTTGATACTGTTAATCTGGAATCCTAAATATCCAAACTGGAGGCTTACCCCATAAAAATTGGTTAAACGCCTGAAATCAAATCCTGGATATCACTCCGGTCCCAGGCTGTCAGTGCAGTGCGTCCCCCTCACATCCAGCGATCATCAACACTCCAACCAAAAAGTAGTGGCAGTGTTAAGGGTCCCTCTGCTGTTCAGGATACCAGATCGCCCAATCCTCCTGAATACTAGCTCTCAGATGAATGCAATCCCATGTGTTCAAGATGACATAGAACAGAGAAAGACCAACATCGAGCAGTACCGTTTGATAGTTTTAATGAGTCAAAGTAAAAGGCTACTCACATAGCATAAAATCACTGTGCGCATGAGAATAAAAACTTCAGCCGGCTGTAGGAAAGGTGACGTCAGCGCGCCCGTTAATATAGACATTGGTGGAGGGCTGGACCCTAATTTGAATTGCAATTTTTAGATTTGGGGTAAGGGCAGCACTCCATTTGCTGGTGGAATGAACAAAGGTCACTGTATTACTGGTATATAAAAGTTATTAAAATATAAGAGTGTTTAGCAAGTTCAGAAACTCTTTATTTGCAATCCTAAAAAGTCAAAATTATCCAGTGAATTTAGGCCCTCGCTGGTCCCCTTTATCAGGGTTAAAATGTATTAGACATGTGAGATTCATTTCATTATGAATTGAAATCCGGGCAAAATTTTCGTTATTCATAGATTCAGATGTATCCAAACAAATTAATTTGTATTCATTCGTTTCATTCTGATTTTTGAAGCATCTGAAATAATGTAACGACATAAAAAATGATCCAAATTGATTTGGATCAATTTCAGTTTTAGGTTGCATTAACATTTTTCATTATTATAAAAAATGCAATACATATGAAATGGAAACATACTGCAATAAATACATTAAGGTATAAAAGTGAAATAAGATGATTCCTACTTTCTGTGTTTGGGCTGGATGGAGGTGGATCCATCAGAGATTCCATCCAACCCAAACAGAGTGCATAAGTAATCTCCTGAAATAACAAATTAACACGTTAAAATTAATATAGCCAATCTTACAAAATAACGCAATACAAATTGTTTAAGAAAACGAATGTATGAATCTAATGCAAATATATGAAACAAATTCAAATATACAAATTGAATTCCGAAAATAAATCAGTCTCATTTTTTTTTTAAATAACAAACCTGTTATACTTACCTGCTCTGTTGCAGTGGATTTGCACAGAGCAGCCCGGATCCTCTTCTCGGGTTCCTCTTTGCTGCCCCTGGCCCCTCCCTCCTATGGAGTGCCCCCACAGCCAGCAGATTTCTATGGGGTCCCCCCCGAGCCAAGTCAGAGCTCCCTGTATCCATTCAGACATGGAACCCCCACCTGGCCCTGCCCCCTTTCGCCTGATTGGCTGACTGACCTTGATTGACAGCCGCAGGAGCCAATGGCGCCACTGCTGTGTCTCAGTCAATCAGGAGGAGTGTTCCGGATGGCTTAGACATTCATGGACATCGCTGGAGAGAGATGGGGCTCAGGCAAGTAATTAGGGGGTGCTGGGGAGGCTGCTACACACAGAAGGCTTTGTATCTTAATGCTTAATGCATTAAGATAAAAAAGTTTCTGTCTTTACAGCTCCTTTAACTTAACCACTTCAACACTAGGCCTATTTTGTGGACTTGGTGTCTACAAGTTAAAACCATTTTTTTTGCTATAATATTACTTATATTATATATAAAAGAATAAAATGGTGGTCGTTGCAAAACTTTATGTTGCACCTTATTTGCGCAGCAGCCTTACAAGCGCGATTTTTTAAAATTAAAATCACTTTTTTGAGTGAAAAAATAAGACAGCAGTAAAGT
The DNA here is from genome assembly GCA_018402905.1 of Glandirana rugosa. Taxonomy (NCBI): domain Eukaryota; kingdom Metazoa; phylum Chordata; class Amphibia; order Anura; family Ranidae; genus Glandirana; species Glandirana rugosa. Next base: position 380,182 of record BLSH010023060.1, read on the forward strand.
TAGCGCATTTTTTTCCATATTGTGAAAGATAATGTTACGCCGAGTAAATTGATACCCAACATGTCATACTTTGAAATTGTTTTCATATGCGGGCGTAACTTACGTATGCGTTCACTTCTGCATGCGAGCTCGCAAGGACGGGACGCTTTAAAAATTTTTTTCTTATTTATTTAACTTTTTATTTTTTAATTTTACACTGTTCTTTTTAAAAAAAAAAATTTGATCACTTTTATTCCTATTACAAGTAATGTAAACATTCCTTGTAATAGAAAAAAGGCATGCCAGGACCTCCTAAATATGAGATCTGGTGTCAAAAAGACCTCAGATCTCATATTTACAATTAAATGCAAAAAAAAAATTTTTTTTTAAAATGACAGTTCAAAAAAAAAAAATGGTCACACGTCGCTTCTGCCCTGCAATGTTATGGAACCGAGTGGACGGCATCTTCCGCTCACTCGGCTTCCTGTGCAGGGGGGGGGGGGGAACGGACCCGTTCATCTATGCCGCTGCTGACGGTCCGGTAAGTGGTGGAGATGACGGGAAAGTGGCGGGAGGGGGGGCACCTCTCCCGCCACCAATAAAAGTGATCTTGCGGTGAATCGGAGAGAATTGCCGGCTGAAAAAAACAGTATCTGAATGGTGCCTGTAGCTGCTGGTACCATTCAGAAATCTCCACTCAAACTCAAGGATGTCATATGATGCCCAGCGGTACGGAAGTAGTTAATGAACAAATCTGAAATAAAACAATTTTTCCATCGTGCCCATCTCTAAAATGTATAGTATATACAGGTACAGTATATAAAAACATTTGTCAGTGGACATACTGAAATAAATACATGGTAAAAAAGTATATTATATGTGGTGTCACAGTTCTATGTGTAAGATGTTGACATGATACAAAATTTACTGTACTTACTAAATATCTGTGGTGCGCTCATCTTTTTATGAAATAAAATTGACCACAAAGCTGTCCAATTGCTGATCCAACGAAGAGAAAAATTTCTTCTGAACTTAAGTCTGCTAAGAACCTGACACTTTCACTACAATCAACGTCCCATTAAACATATTGGTCTGTCTGCTGGGCCTGGTGGCCTCTTTAGCCAACCGCCGAGCAACTGTATTATTCTACGCTAGGAAGGCCTTGCTTTTAAAATGGAAGCAACCCGAAGTACCCTCTCTGAATTCTTGGAAAGCATTGATTAACTCCGCTGTGCCACTATACAAGGCCGCTTTCCTGGCCAGATGCTGCCCAGTGAATTTCGACAAAATCTGGCAGATCTGGCTGGAATCAGATGAAACCAATGCTTCTCAATAATACCCTGCACTTCCATACTAACCTTAATCTCAGCCTTACCAGTTATTTGACTTGATTGGTCTCGACTGTACCCCCCACTCGCCTTTGAGCTATTAATGCACGGAATACTTTTTACCACAGTGCACACTCAGGTAGTAATCAAGTAACACAAGACCAACAACATTTCTGCCTTAATTGTGCAATTATAGGAAGTGAGTAGCTTCTGCCTTTCTTGCCTAAGTTTTAGGTAATTAAGTTGTTAGTAGTACCTTGTTAATAGATATTGAGCCAGGGTATGCCCCGAGGCTCTATTTTGTTACCTACCTCTTTACAGAAACTTCAATACAATGAGTTTTTTTTTTTTTTTTTTAAAGAACCTGACACTTTTGGGAATGTCAGTCTCCTGGTTAAGATCAGGAGATTGACAATACCAGAAGAGTTGGTTTTCTAGCAGAGTTCAGAGGAATATTTCTATTCAACAAAGCACCAATCAGTAACATAGGCAGAAGAGAAATATTTACATGCTTCCTTTGTAGGGGCAGATCTGTGGCAATTTTTCTTTATCAGATAGTGTCCCCTAAATTTTAATCTTGCCTGATACTTAGGGGTTGATTTACTGAAGCTGGAGAGTGCAAAAACTGGTGCAGCTGTGCATGGTAGTCAATCAGTTTCTAACCTTGACAATAAAACCTTGCTGCTGATTTTCTGGTTTCTGTGTGGAGCTGCACCCAATTTTGCACTTTTAAGCTTTAGTAAATCCACCCCTTAGGCTCCATGCACACTGACGCTGATAAACAACCTTTTATGGTCGTTTGGGCATTTTTTTTAACAGCCCATAAACACCCCTTAATATTATCCTATGTGTTCATGCACACATAGACATTTATTGTCATTTAACAGCAGTGGCATTTATGGGCTGTTATCTGAATGCCCAGAATTGACGTTCAGGATCGTTCTTGTGACCACAAAAAAATGCTTAACACTGATAAACACTCATAAACGCCGCTAAATGGCAGTTTATCGGCGTCCAGCACTTTCTGTAGTCAATGGAAGCTAATGAAGTTAAAAAAAGCTCAAAAACGCTCACACCGATAAACGTGCAAAAAACGCGCATAAACGCTGCTTACAAAATGCTGCTAAAAGCACGTTTTCTAAGCAGCGTCTCCTGCCACACAATCTGATGCCCAGAGGGCGTCCAGTGTGCATCCAGACTATGGACATTTAAATATTTATTCATTCTTTAATAGCTGTAAAAGAGCTTTAAAAACAGACCATCCCTAGCTTGCACTGTAAAGTAATTTATTCCCAAGGATCTTCAAAGACCATAACAGAGACTAAAGTCTAATCTCTGTGCATTTCAAACAGCTCTGTTGTAATAAAAAGTAATCGGAAAAAGCTCAGTTCATTTGTGAATTTTGAAAATCATTTTTTCCAGAATGTATATAACTACAGAAGTAAATGAGGACTTGTAAACTGACCTTGCTGCTTGTCCAGAAAATGTAAATACTTTAGTGTGCATAGTCTGAGCATACTAGGCTCACTTCAAGTAAGCAAACTGTCAGACACAGCTAACAGGGGGAGTTTACATGTGCCTGCTTAAGCTCTGTGGAAGCCCAAAAACCTAGGTTTTCTATTCCACCCCTTGTTGCCTCCTGCACTGCACTATTAGTCTGTAAGCTGCTAGTCACATCACTTTAGTACTACATCAGGAGCTGCACACATGCACATTTTATGCTCGTTGCGATTTGTGCACAGGGTAGACACAGGAAAAAAGTGTTTCCACCGTTCGTGCTTTGCACACTTTTTAATCGTACCTTTTCTGCATTTGTTGCATGACTGTGCATACGCAGAATAGCCTTCTTGCTTGGCATGTTTGGTGTGCCACTAGCATTGAATGCCACCACATATGCTACATATGTTTTTCACACGTATCATGAAGGTGCACAAAATCATGCAATTTTGTAGGGCTTGACATTTTACCCTAGTGTGAACGCGGACTGCCCTGAGGTGTGGATAAAGGAATGGGCAGTGCCCAGGCTTGACTTTTTATGCTGAACCCAAGATGTGCAAGAGTGGTCTAAGTTTTTGGCATCCTCAAACATATATTTATCCAAAGATGTTAGGTGAACACTTTCTATTTCTGTTGACGGCTTCTGTTCCTTTTTGTTAGGGAAGTAGACCAAAATGTTGACTTCATAAATCAATTTAGCACAAAAGAATCTCCTGTGTTTTTGGGCTCTCAAGGAACCCTAAGGAATCACACATCAAACTATTATTCTAATGGTGGCTGTATGTATAATGCATGTGTTAGTAATGTAGACTATGAGCCCCCTTGTCCTATTTGTTGTTTTTGATGTATTTTGTATGCATTGGTATATCTTTGTTTTGTTGGGTGTTCTTGGATTTGTGTTTGTGGTTTAATGTTTCCCCTTCATCTGCGCATGCAGTGTTGCCTGGTCTTTGTGGACTTCCTGCTGGTATTCTTGGTCCATCCATGTGGCATCTCACACGAGTTGGTCTGGGTAAATTCTAGGGTGTGCTACAGTATGCAGACATTGCCCATGCATTTCAGCTTGAAATGTGGTGCATTTTGGCAATTCAACTGGAATGGAAGCATCCAGGGGTGAGACTGCCAAGGAGGGGGTGGAGGGAGGGAGGGAAAGGAGGAAAGAACAGAGGGTGGGGTGTCTGGAGGAGACCTTTACCTCCCACCCTTGTGAACACAGTTTAGTTCTGATTTAAGGGTTCTTCTTTTGTCGATCTTTCTGCAGACCCAAGTAGGTATACATGTAATTATTTAATCTGAATACGATTGAACTATAATGGCTCAATACAATGGTATTTAACATATATGTTTGTACAATTATGGGTGCTATATGTTACAGATACAGTATATAGTAAAACTGGTGGTCATCAAAAAGTGGGGCATTTTCAAATATGGCTTTAATATATACCAGCAGAGCTTGGGGTCCTACAGAAGCAGATTTGTTCAGCGAAATATGTGGACCTTTATCCTGTATTAACTAGTTCAGTACATAAAATAATGATGGGCTTAAAATATGGTGGTCTATATTTTTAATTCTGATAGGTACAGTATATGCATATTTCTTTATTTTAAATGGTAGGAGGGTTTTCTCCTGAAATCCTGTAATGGATTTGTTTGAATAAAAACAATTTTTATAAGTATATTACATGTTGCAAAATTAGTTTTTACTATGTAGTTTGTGTCAAATTAAAGTCCCAATTTTCTTTTCTTTTTCCATGTTCAGGAATCTACAGTAACCTGCTGGAAATTTTTTACTAGTTGAGCCTGTTTAGCCAGGCTCAGGATTTCAGATTTGACTACATAATGGCAGCTATTTCCAAAACTCACACTGGCTGAAAACCACAAAGCTTCTGTGCTGTACAAAAAAAAAATTTAAAAACATTTTGCTAATTATTAGCACTGTAAATAGTAAGAGATGTGCTGGAGTATATAATTCTATCACAATATACTTTGGAAAACAGCTCAGCTTTCTCAGAGGAATGGGCTGAGAAAGCTGGTTTCAGCTTGGATGAGTATTATCAACATTTTAAGTATTGTTTTATATATTAAAGGAACCTGTCCTGAAAAATTGAGGCTACCATTGTTGATTCCTTCTCAAAATATTAGTTCTCTTTGCTATCATGTGCACCAGGGCCGGATTAACATAGGGGCTATTGGAGCTGCAGCTCCAGGCCCCTACCTTAAGATAGGCCCAGTCCAGTGAGTCACTAATGCTGCCTAGCCCTGCTCTGTGTGCAGTGTACACATGACTGATATGCAAATTGTGGCAGCATTGATATTCAAATTTGAGCGGCATTGAAATGTAAATGGGAGGTGCATTCATAGGTATGTCAAACTCCCCTGAGCCCTGATCCACCATCGCCTCTGCTGAATGCTGCCGACATGTAAACAAGCCCTGCCAGTGGACTCTTATATTAAATAAGCTATAACTAATCTGAAGTAAGTATGCAAATCTAGCATCTCCTAGATTGTTCAGTGTCAGTGACTCCAAAAGTATTGAGGCAGAGGTTCAGTATAACAGTCGATCGCTTAGAAAGAGGTCAGCATGGGCAGCAGCTGTATTAATATTGTGGCATTTAAACTAGTCTGAGTACAGCAATCTATAATAAGTAATTTAAAGTGAGGGTTTACTGGTGATTCAACAAGTTGCTACAAACCAGTTTGTGAATGGCTCACTGTCCATTGTTATTTTTATTAAAATATATTTTAACGTCAGTGATACTTCGGTATCAGTTTTGAAGTAGCTGCAATACAGAGAAGTTCTGGGGGCAATACTCTTTGTCACAAGTTTTTATAAAGCTATTATAGATCTGCAATGTGGAAAACTTGCTCTTTACCATTTCAAAAATACATAAAGAGGATAAAACTGTTCAGTAGTCTTCCACTCAGCTTGTGGTTTAGAAAGTTCTAAAAAGATATTAAGACTTTTGCACTAGATATCAGATTATTATTATTATGTTATTCTGATCATTGTGTTCATTCATGTTTTAAATGCTTCTTTAGTTCACTCTTGTTGTTGCTTTTGCTTTAACTGTGCAAGCAGATGAAGTGGATATTTCTTTAATGCTCTAATACTAGATTGATGGGGAAATTCTATTAGTGCAGTGTTGCATCCTGCTGGCTTAAGAATTCCTGAACATGGTACCTATTTTAACCTAAGGGCTGTTGACTTTCCATTTCTCTGTTAGCCCCAGGCACTTTACTGCACATATTACCCTAATCCTGATAGACCTTTCTGTTCAGGATTAAACTATGGTTAGCCTTACTACACAGTGCTTTCTCCAGAATATGACACGGCAGGAGTGCCAGTCTTCATTTAAGGTGAATTTGACCCACTCTAAAGAAGTTTAGATCTGACATTTAGTTCTTGAGTTCAGTGTTAAAATTTGTGTTAAATAAAATTAGTGAAAAATAACCAAAAGAGTAATTGGTGAAAAGTATCACCTATATAAAAACCATTTACACAAACTGGAAAAAGACCAGAGAGAGCTATACAAGGGTTAATAGGTTTGGGCCTCCTCCCATATGCGTACCCTATTCACATATCCAAGTAAAAAAAAAAATAACATTATGGGTTAGCATACATGTAAGACCTCCAAACCGATATATTTTCTGAAAAAAGAGGACCTATAGAACAAAGAGGTATCAGTTCCAATTTTGTAAGTTGCACAATATTTTTGTTTGTGTTTATGATGTTTACATTTTCAGCAGAAAACACTTTCTTTTTATTACGCACAAACACAACATAATCTCGAAAATTTCCAATAAATATACAACATATACAACATAAGACATTTATAAAATATGAAATTGAAATAGGTTTGGTTAAAAGTACTATAGCTAGCGTCTAAATAAGTAACACATTAAAAAAACCTTTGCTATACCCTCAGTTTAGGTTGCATTTGCACAGACATTTAGCCATGCTGCTAATTCCAGCCTTAAGAATCCGATTTCTGCTGCACTCGTGGCTGCATGCATACACCTAATTTCTTTGTCTAGTGTGTATGAGAACAGCTAATATCTGCTGCATAATAGACATTTAAGTATGTACAGTAATAAGCGTGTGGATGTATGTACCTACTGTATGTGTCTGTATGTAAACTATAATGCCAAAAGTATTGGGATGTCTGCCTTTACATGCACATAAACATTAATGGCATCCCAGTCTTAGACCGTAGGATTCAACATTGAGTTGGCCCACCCTTAGCAGCTATAACAGCTTCAACTCTTCTGGGAAGGTTGTCCAGAAAGTTTAGGAGTGTGTCTATGGGAATGTTTGATCATTCTTCCAGAAGCGCATTTGTGAGGTCAGGCACCGATGTTGGACGAGAAGGCCTGGCTCGCAGTCTCCACTTTTTTTTTTTTTTTTTTAAATACTTTTTATTTATTTTCAAAACATACAAACAAACCGCCATTTGCGGAAATCCCAATCGGGAAAAAACATAACAATTTGCTGCCATTATAACATATTGTCTACGTTGTCTCTTTCTAAACATCATATACAGTTAGTGGTTATTACATAATCCGTATACACAAGCCCGCCTCCCATGACCATACCTCCCACAAATCAGTCAAACCAATAATGCTCTCTCTCTTCAGATGTCAGACACCGTGTCCGTGGATGCTAACCATCCACCCCAAACCTTCTCAAATTTCGTCAAAGCCCCTCTAGCCAGATATGTTGCCTTGTAAAGCGGTATTACCATATTCACTAATGCCTTCCAGGAAGACAGTGTGGGAGATCTATCGCTCTTCCATGTCATGACAATACGTTTCTTGGCATAGTAGAGCAACAGCATTAGAAGTGTTCTAATGGCCCTTGTAGTAGCGAGGTTCTCCACCAAATGTAACAGACACACCTCTACCGTAAGAGGAATCTTAATGGTTGTAAGTGATTCAATACACCCTGCTATTTCCTGCCAGTACAGCTGTATGCGGGGGCACTCCCAAAAAATGTGCATGAAATCAGCCTGTGTCCCTGAACAGCGCCAACATCCCGAGGACTGCGAGCCGGTCACCCTTGCCACTCTAGCAGGGGTGAGGTACGCTCTATGCAAGAATTTAAATAAGATCAAGCGGTCCCTGGAGGACACCAAACTTTTAAAGGGGGCTTCCCATATGTCATCCCAATCATCTGAATCCAAACCAGGAGCCGACCTCTCCCAAGCCCCCCTACACTTTCCCAGAACCTGAGCCGTTTGTACAAAAAGCCCTCTGTATAGGCCAGAGACTGGCTTGTTCAAATGGTCACTGCGAGTCATCAGCTCTAAGTCACTAAGCTCAAGCTCCAGGGGGTTGCCCCCAAACTGGGAGGAAAAGGCATGCCTCAGCTGGAGAAACCTAAAAAAATGTGAGTTCGGGAGGCTATATTTGACTTTGAGCTCATCGAAGGTCATCAACACACCGCCAGAGACCACATGGCCCAAAGTTTTAATGCCGTATTTGGTCCAAACCGCAGGGTCTGGGTGATCAAAGAAGTGCTCAAAGTTCGGGTTGCGCCATAGGGGAGCCTCCGGTGAGAACCTGTGAGGCCCGACAGGCCTCATCCCCTGAGCCACCACCCAAGCCCTAATCGTTGCACGCATAGAGTGTGTAATATTATGTGGTGTTCTCGGCCCTCTATAAACTAAGTGTGCCAGTGCCTCGTAAGAACCCACATGGGCCGCCTCCAAGGACACTGCCGCATCATCTGGGGGGGCTGTCAGCCACCTGTGTGCAGTTGTCAGTTGGCCCGCTAGAAAATAAAAATAAAAATTTGGCATTGCGAGACCTCCCTCCCCCCATGGCTGCTGTAAAATTTGTAATTGGATACGTGGTGACCCCCCATGCCATAAAAAG
>BLSH010023060.1:392651-412216 GCA_018402905.1 Glandirana rugosa
GCACCGGCCCTACACTTTCACTCGTCTGCACGTCTCGGAACCGAGGGCTGTAGACAGAACGATTAGGCGACTGTAGGACGAAAATATCGTAGGTAGGACGAATCGTTCACGAACGTTCCGCACCCCCTCGGGCAAGACCAAGAGGGGTACGGCCCTATAGCGTTTAGGTGGTCCTTGTGTCGGGGCGTCTGTGGAGCTTTCCTGGGCGGCTTCCGAGCACGCCGCCGGTAGAACGGTAAGTGCGGTCGAAGGGGCCGGAGCCACCGCCACGTCTGTCTCGGAACCTGCCACTGTCCATACCGTCTCCCAGCCCACCTATACCGGGCCGCCCGTGTCCGACTACTCCTCCACGCTTGTCCATGTCATTTCTGATTAGGCCGCATTCTAATGTTAGGGCGTCTATCTTCCCCTCCACTGAGGCCTTACTGTCTGCAATGGCCGCCAGAATCGCGGCCGTGGGCCCCCTCCCCGCACCTCCTCATCAGCCTGTGCCCGCCGGGCCATATCCACCCGACCCTCTGCCATACCTGTCACCGTCCAAGGCTCTGTCTGCACCGCCACCGAGGCCGGGGAAGCTGGCGTGAATGGCAAGATGGCCGCCGCACGAGCCTTCGGCGGGTCCTTTCGAGGTGTCTGCGGGGCTGTGTTCCTGGTGGATTTGCGATATCCCGGCATGGGGAGAACCAGAACGGGCTCCCCCACGCCTTGCAAGCACTTGCTAAGCAGGATGGATGCTATAAAAGCAGGATGTCAGCGGATTAGCAAGACAGATGTCGGGAGCCAAGGCTCTGCACGTCTGCTCACTTTCACATCCCGGCCACGCCCCTCACCCTCCTCGCAGTCTCCACTTTAATTCTTTTACAAAGGTTTTATTGAAAAGCAAAATAGTCAGGCAGAAATTCAGACAGTTACATCACATAATGATCCAACAAAAGAGCAAACGACTAAAGCCTCGTACACACGGGACGACGATCGTACGTACGATCGTCGCAAATCGTATGTTGCATAATGTAACTTGCATACTGACTGCACTGCACGATCATATGAGCATCATATATAACTGCTCTGTACACACGATACAACGGTCGTATGAGCGCTTGTTGGTACGACCAAGTTTTCTAGTCTGCTCATACAACTCCCTTGTACGACTGTCGTATGTTCGGCTATTCTAATCGCGCATATGAGCGATCGATATCGCATACAACGGTCGTTAGTACGACATGTTGTATGCAATCGTCGTCCTGTGTGTACGAGGCTTAAGATGCATAATAACATAAAAATTGACATAGGTCATGAGAGAGCAGATAAAGTAAAGTTCTGGTGTTCCTGTTATCAAGTAGCTTATGGAGGTACCCACTGCCATCCAGTGAACATTCTAGGTAACATAGCTGTTCTAGAGGTAGCAGCCCGCACCTCCCAGGCCTAATTCGGTCAGACATTAAAAAGATTCTCTAAACTGGTTCTGTCAAGGAGAGCAAACATAACATCGTCTGCTTAACAAATAGCATAGTGACCGTCTGCGGCAGGTCCATGCCTAGCAGTCACATAGACTTGTAGACAGCTCGTGAGTCACATGACACAGGTAGTTCAGTAGCAAAAAAAGGCGAGGATGAGAAAGAGAAGAAATTGAATAAGAAAGAAAGAAGATAGATGAGAAGCAGGTGAGAGGAAAAAAGTGGAAAAGAAGAGAAGAAGAGTGGGTCTATGGGGGGTGCGCCAGAGGGGGGGTATCTAAATTGAAAAAAGTGTGTTGTCAAACCGGGAGGGTTGGGAGTAGGTGATCAACGGTTGCCAGATCCTAAGAAATTTGTTGTGGGTATCCGATGTGATGGCCGTCAATTTCTCGTTTAGCATTACATCGTTCATGCGATTTTTAACAGCCTCGAAAATGAGCGTGGGAGTTTTCCAAGATTTGGCGATAGTCAATTTAGTCGCAGTGAAGAAATGCTGGGCCAACTGTCTTTCCGGGCGTAACAGCTCAACAATTGTTTTGCCTAAGAGGGCTTCATAAGGGTCCAGCTTAAGATGAACATGGAACATATTTCGCAAAAGAGTGTAGATTCTGACCCATAGTCTGCACACCCTTGGGCATGTCCACCAGATATGAGCCATGGACCCCTCCTGTGGACAACCCCGAAAGCAGAGGGGAGAGTAATTAGGGATAAAGTGAGAGTGAGTATAATACCACCTGTACAAAACTTTATATGCGTTTTCTAGAAGGAGGACCTTCCTAGAACACCTGGAAAGTGTTATGGTAATAGTTTGCCAATCCTCTGGGTCTAATTGTCTTCCAAGTTCTCTTCCCCATTGATTATGGTAAGATCTCTGCGGGGGCCTTCTTGCTGAGGTTATAGCTAAATATACCAGGGAAATAGTGCCTGGAGCGTGGGGACTGGCCCTGCATATTTTCTCAAAGGGTGGAAGAATGGTCAAACATTTGAATAGACACACTCCGAAACCTTGTGCACAGCCTTCTCAGAAGAGTTGAAGCTGTTATAGCTGCAAAGGGTGGGCATACTCAATATTGACCCTCCGGTCTAAGACTGGGATGCCATTAAAGTTCATGTGCGTGTAAAGGCAGGATTTCCAATACTTTTGACAATATAGTGTGTGTGTGTGTGTGTGTGTATATAGGGGCGTCTTTTAATGTTTTTAAAAATATTATAATTTAGCATGTGTTTTTAAAAAGAAGTATGGCCAAAGCTTTTTTGGCCATACTTCTATGGTTCACAGGAGCGCAGACCTGTTTTCAGTCGACAGTGGGATAAAGTCCCCTGTTGGCTGACGTCACTCAGCAGGTCTAGGCTCAGGAAAGATCCTGACCATATGGTTGGGATCCACCCAGGAGCCTGGACCAGCAACATGCTCAGCCTCTCAGCGATTCGCAGAGAGCCTGAGCAAGCCCCTCTGGCCCCTTCCACAGCCCAGTGCTCCAGTAAGTGGAGAGGAGAGCAGAGAGCCTCTGTCTGACAGTAACAGCTCTCTGCTTAGAGAGGAAGGGGAGTACTGAGTGATCAGCGTTGTTTGATTGCTCAGTTTTTACTGCAGAGCAGATGGGGGATAGATGCAGCATTGGATCCATGCTGCATCCACCTAGGGGAGTATAATTATTTTTTAAATCCCAAACTTCTCTTTTAATATTGTCACAAGGGAGTTAATATGCCTATATGTGTAAGAGTATGGGGACATCATCAGGCCCCTAATGCTTCCAGCTTTTGCAGATTAACCACTTCCCTACCGCCATAAACAGAATGACGGCTGGTAAGTGGTTCAGTTATGCTGACTGGATGTCATATGACGTCCAGCAGGATAACATGCTGGTACGTGCCTGTGGGGGCACGCATCGCGGCGATCGGTGGTGTGGTGGGTCAGAGTGACCCACCACATTACCGATCTCGGTAAAAAGCTTCAATCGGAAGCTCTTTACCATGTGATCAGCCGTGACCGATCATGGCTGGTCACAGTGTAAACAGGAAAAGCCGTTTATCAGCTTTTTCCACTACTGCTCTCCTGACGGGGGACGGGGGGGGGGTCTGTGCTGATTGCTTATCAGCGTAGCCCCTCCTAGGATCGCCCCCTAGACCACCAGGGAGCCTGCCCAGGGGCCACCAGGGATGTGCCCACCCAGGACCACCAGGGAGCCAATCCTGACCACCAGGGAGCCGATCCTAGACCACCAGGGAGCCCACCCTAGACCACCAGGTAAGGGACACAGTACCCAACATGGATGGCACTCAGTGCCAACTTCAGATGCCACACTAGACCACTAGGGAATGGGCTCCTATTAGTGCATATGTCATCTACTGCCCACCAGTGCCCCCTATCAGTGCCCAGTGCCACCTATCAGTGCTCATCAGTGCCGCCTATGAGTGCCCATCATTGCCGTTTACCAGTGTCAATCAGTGCTGCATATAAGTGCCCATCAATGCTGCATATCAGTGCCACCTATCAGTGCCCGTCAGTGCTGATTATCAGTGCCGCCTATCAGTGGCCATCAGTGCTGCATATATGTGCATTATCATCAGTGCCACCTCATCAGTGCTGCCTCATCAGTGCCAATCAGTACTGCCTCATCAGTGCCCGTCAGTGTAGCCTCATCAGTGCCCATCAGTGATGAACAAAATGTACTTATTTACAAAGTTTTATGACAGAAACAGAGAAAATCCTTTTTTTTTTCAAAATTTTCAGTCTTTTTTTGTTTATAGCACAACAAAATAAAAACTGCAGGGATGATCAAATACCACCAAAAGAAAGCTCTATTTGCGGGAGCAAAATGATAAAAACCTTGCTTGGGTACAGCGTCGCATGACCGCGCAACTCGCATCATTCAACTCGCAACAGCACTGAAAGCTGAAAATTGGTCTGGTAGGGAAGTGTTCTAAGTGCATGTTATTGAAATGGTTAAGGACAGAAAGTGCTCTTCATCTGGCTAATGCAGCCAGGATAATGAAGCACTGCCGGGCACTCACCCTAAGCAGAGGTGATCTGGTTGAAACCAGGCTGGTAATAGTAGTGTCTGCTCAGAAAGATGGGTGAAAGTCTCTTAATGTGAACCTTTCCTCTACGGCAGGGATATGCAATTAGCGGACCCCCAGCTGTTGCAAAACTACAAGTCCCATCATGCCTCTGCCTCTGGGTGTCATGCTTGTGGCTGTCAGAGTCTTGCTATGCCTCATAGGACTTATAGTTCTGCAACAGCTGGAGGTCCGCTAATTGCATATCCCTGCTCTACGGTATATGATGAGTTGTGCCTAAGTGCACCATAGGAAGCCTGCTATCATCTCACATGCACAGAAAGGCATCGTCTAAGCTCTTGAATTGAGAGAAATCCCATCCCACTCAAAGCGCTGAGCCCCAGATTTACATGGTAAGGACAAGCTCAATTTAAAGCAATTGTAAACCTTCCAAATACTTTTTCTTATAAAAATAATAAACATGCCATACTTACCTGCTCTGTGCAATGGTTTTGCACACAGCAGCCCCAATCCTCTTTTTCTGGGGTCCCTTGCCAGCACTCCGGGCTCCTCATCTTCGGCGAGTGCCCACCATAGAAAGACACTTTCTATGAAGGCTCTAATGCGGGCTCAATTCTGAGCCACCCTGGCTGCATTTACAGACAGAGAGTATGGGTCAGCCCCACCATCCCAGCTTCCTCATCACAGAATTTGATTGACAGCAGCTCTGCAATCAATCTGCCCAGTGAGGAGGGAGAGAGCCTGGAGAACCACTGCTCTTGTGCACAACACTGGATCGAGAATGGGCTAAGAGAATTATAAGGGGAGACTGGGGGGATGCTCTGGCACAGAAAGTTTTTACCTTAAGGCATAGAATGCCCTAAACCCTAGAAAACAAAAAACAAAGATCCTGTCCCTGTAAGGCATGATCTATAGCACAGTGCTTGTGCTGTGTAATTTGTCCATTCCTATCGTGTAATATACCTGGTTGATTCTGCCTGTTCCGATGTCCCCCTGTCTGTACTAGAAATAACAGTGTCCACCTGATCCATGGGATGAGTCCTCTGGTCTCCCAGAAAGAGGAGCGTTTGCTTCCATGGTTTAAGAGATAGGATCATTCACTCTAAGGTTAGTGTAGGAACCCACTGGAAAATTGGGGTACTTTGAAGCAGTCAGTGGGCTTAAGCACTTCATGGCCATTTAGTGTGACCAAACCCCCATATTGTTGCATTTTTTGCTATATATTTTTAGATGCTTTTAAACAGCCTTGCAGCAGTAAGTGACATGTGTGCTCTGTAATATGTACTTTTTGCCCCTGTCTGTTCTGACCACAGTAATCATGGCATCTGAGCCATGATTACCGTGGTCAGGTTATGTGTCTCTGTCAGCCCACTACTCTGCTGTGGGTCTCTCCCCTCTACCCCTCCCACCCTGCCTGTCAGCGTGAGAGCAGCTCTCCTCCCCACCCCTCCCACTGCTATTCCCCTGCAATATGCAGCATATATACTTGTATCCCCTCCTGATTATGCTGCCATTAACTATAGTGTGTTTTTTTTTTAAATGAAAAGGCTAAATACTTTTTCCCACTATGTGACTTTACAACCTCTTTAAAGGGTAAGTTCACCTTTACAGAAAAATCTATATGGTGAACTTACACTGGACCCCCTCCCCATTGCACCTGGTTCTGCTGTACCTGAAGCCGGCAATCGCTCGCACTGACACATTGTAAAGCAGATTTACCGGTCCTGGGAAGTACGGATAGGAGGCATTCTGATTGGTCGGCGGCGTCACATGGGTGGCGCTGACCAATCAGAACCCACGTAGCCCATCCTGTCAGCTCTGGAGAAGAAGAGAGAAAGCCGCGGGGATTTCAAATCCCCGGACCGGTAAAGGCGACACGATGTGTCAATGGGGGAGATCGCCGGCCTCAGGTACAGTGGGACTGGGTATGATGGGGAGGGGGTCCAGTGTAAGCTCACCTTACAGATTTTCTGTAAAGGTGAACTTACACTTTAAGGTAAAAAAAAACCTTAAGGCTTTACTACCACATTAAGTGAGTTTAAAAAAGAAGACAGCTCTAATGGATATCACCCTTGTGATGATGATCTGTAGTTGCCCATATTCAGGGAAGAGGCAGGGGAAATAGCAGTTTCAAGCTCTGAAAAAATGTTGCCCATTTATGCAGCAATATATCACACTGTAGATGTGAATGAATAACAGCATGCACATTACTATTCTCTATCAGGTAAAACAGTTCCTATAATGTGCATCAACGCTGTATTAAGCTGTTTCTCTGGAACTGCTATTAAAATGACTAAATATTAAAAAAAGTTTTATACAATATGTAATATTGCTGAATTTATTGCATTTTAGATCTCACTATATAAAGTTCATTGCATAGTGTTTCTAGAAGAGACCAATCGCAAAGACACACTGATAAAACCATTAATTGCTTGCTCTTTCTACATTTATACCCAAGTGCCGCTTACGCCATTGTGTATTGAAATGTTGGAGTATATATCACTTCTGAGATACTCTTGCAATTAGTTGCCTGGGTGGACTCTAGAACAGGGCTGTCATCTGAATTAATGGTTTGTTGCCCAGTGGTTAAACACTGAGCATGATTTGCAAGAAGATATAAAACGGGGGCTGAAGGTATTATTTATCAAGGCTTTCCTTTTTTACACAGAAAAGGAGCTTTTTCATTGGTGAAAACAAACAGGTTTTAGATGTAATACCGTTTATCAATACTAGCAAATAAAGTGTTATATTATTTCCTTCATATCCAAATTAAGCATTTTTGCTTTGCACAATAAAAGTTCAGTATTTTAAAGGAATTTGACAGAAGAGCATCTGTGTCCATTTCAGGCATATTTCTGAAGATGATAGCTACCTATCTTGATGGTTCTCTGGTTTCACTACTTAGCCACCAATCTGGTACCTGTCTGCAAATGGGAAGTTATAACTTCACGGGCTTGCTCTAGGCTTCACAGCATGGGAGCTCTGTGTAACACACCCCTGGTTAGGCGCTAGTAGAAAGGCAAATTTTGTTGTTTTGGGCTCTATTGTAGCAAGTGGAGCTTTTTGCCTACTCTGGGTTCTGCAGCTGCAGGCTTGCCTCCCTCCCCCTGTCTTTCCAGAAATCTCAGGGTAGAGCCTGAGCTGGCCCTTTATAGAGCCTCAGCCAATCCCTGGTCAGGAAAGTGACCAGCAGGGGGCTGAGAGAGGTACAGTCAGGTCCATAAATATTTGGACATCGACACAATTCGAATCTTTTTGGCTCTATACACCACCACAATGGATTTGAAACTAACAAGATGTGCTTTAACTGCAGACTTTCAGCTTTAATTTGAGGGTATTTACATCCAAATTAGGTGAACGGTGTAGGAATTACAACAGTTTGTATATGTGCCTTCCACTTTTTAAGGGACCAAAAGTAATGGGACAATTGACTGCTCAGCTGTTCCATGCCCAGGTGTGTGTTATTCCCTCATTATCCCATTTACAAGGAGCAGATAAAAGGTCCAGAGTTAATTTCAAGTGTGCTATTTGCATTTGGAATCTGTTGCTGTCAACTCTCAATATGAGATCCAAAGAGCTGTCACTATCAGTGAAGCAAGCCATCATTGGGCTGAAAAAACAAAACAAACCCATCAGAGAGATAGCAAAAACATTAGGTGTGGCCAAATCAACTGTTTGGAAGATCCTTAAAAAGAAAGATCGCACCAGTGAGCTCAGCAACACCAAAAGACCCGGAAGACGACGGAAAACAACTGTGGTGGATGACCGAAGAATTCTTTCCCTGGTGAAGAAAACACCCTTGACAACAGTTGGCCAGA
The DNA here is from genome assembly GCA_018402905.1 of Glandirana rugosa. Classification (NCBI taxonomy): domain Eukaryota; kingdom Metazoa; phylum Chordata; class Amphibia; order Anura; family Ranidae; genus Glandirana; species Glandirana rugosa. The sequence goes on from BLSH010023060.1 coordinate 400,945, forward strand.
TCAAGAAAACTTTCGAGGAGGTAGGTGTATCAGTGTGGTGTAGGTGTAGGTGTATCATCAGTGAAGCATGGTGGTGGTAGTGTCATGGCGTGGGCATGTATGGCTGCCAATGGAACTGGTTCTCTTGTATTTATTGATGATGTGACTGCTGACAAAAGCAGCAGGATGAATTCTGAAGTGTTTCGTGCAATATTATCTGCTCATATTCAGCCAAATGCTTCAGCACTCATTGGACGGCGCTTCACAGTGCAGATGGACAATGACCCGAAGCGTCTTTTTTTTAAGAGTTTTTTAAGGGAAAGAAGTGGAATGTTATGCAATGGCCAAGTCAATCACCTGACCTGAATCCGATTGAACATGCATTTCACTTGCTGAAGACAAAACTGAAGGGACAATGCCCAAAGAACAAGCAGGAACTAAAGACAGTTGCAGTAGAGGCCTGGCAGAGTATCACCAGGCATGAAACCCAGCGTCTGGTGATGTCTATGCGTTCCAGACTTCAGGCTGTAATTGACTGCAAAGGATTTGCAACCAAGTATTAAAAAGTGAAAGTTTGATTTATGATTGTTAATCTGTCCCATTACTTTTGGTCCCTTAAAAAGTGGGAGGCACATATACAAACTGTTATAATTCCTACACCGTTCACCTGATTTGGATGTAAATACCCTCAAATTAAAGCTGAAAGTCTGCAGTTAAAGTACATCTTGTGCGTTTCATTTCAAATCCATTGTGGTGGTGTATAGAGCCAAAAAGATTAGAATTGTGTCGATGTCCCAATATTTATGGACCTGACTGTATACAGGGGCTGTAGCAGAGAGTAGCAGGGTCCTTCTCCTGCTGGAGATTAGCTCAGCCTGGAAGTGCAGCTCACCAAGGAGCTGAAGGATCACCCCAAAGTCGCAGGAACACCCAAGGCAACATCCAAAAAGGATCTTCCTGGGATACTTTGTGCCAGTGTCAACTGAAGCTGGAAGAAGACCTTCAGATTACCTGGATTACAGTGAGTAGGCCTTAGAGAATTCTCAGCCGTCAGACTGGGACTGTTCCAGACCTGCTGCCAGGGCTGTGCCCATAGGGGATGCCCTCTGTGCTGAACCATTGCTACCTTTTGTACAGAAAACTCTGCTTTACTTCAGTTAAAGTGGTTCTGAAGGCTCAATAAATTTTAATAAAATGCATGAAGGTAAAAAACTTTCTGTGTGCAGCAGTCCTCCCAGCACCCTCTAATACTTACCCCCATTGTGATCCAGCAATGTGCACAAGAGCCTCAGCTCTCTGGGGACTCTACCTCTTCATTGGCTGAAACAGCAGTGGGAGCATTGGCTCCCACTGCTGTCGATCACAGCCAGTGAGCCAATGAGAAAAAAAAATTATAATATAATAAATAACTGTAAATAATTATCAAAAATAATAATATAATAATAGTAAAATGTATTCAATAATATAATCAAGTCAAAAACACTGAAATTTACTCAGTTGCAGAATTGTTGACGTCGTCACTTTCAGCGTCTGATGGTAAATTTCGCCACCAATTAGTATCACTCAATTCTGCAAATGATTCTTATTTACTATCTGTGTTTTCTAGCTGATCAAAACCCGCTTTCGATGTAAAGGAACGCATTTTTATGCCATGGACGTTCTCAAGTTTCCAGGCAGAAAGAATGGCATATATAATATAAAAGTGCATGCAGGGCACTGGGCAAAGCACTAGGGACAAAGGGGGTGTGAAATGGTTTCATACAGTAATGGAACCTTACAGATTACAGTGTACTGTATGTGTTTCACTTTTTGTATTTCCCGCAAGGCTCCGTCCCCGTGCGTGCGACGCGACGCTCGCAGGGAACACATCCTAGTACACAGAGGCATCGGACGGAGGACACAGAGGGGGGACATCACTGGATCCAGGGGACAAGGTAAGTAACATTGCCTGGATCCAGCGATGTGATCCTGAGTGTGGCTCGGGGTAACCGTTATTTGCAGTGAAAACTCACCCCGAGCCACACTCGGGAATACCGTCAAGGAGGCTACAGGATCAGGACCTGGGTTAACAAGGGGACCAGCAAAGGGGGTCTGCGTCTGAGGATTCTATCAGGACATGTGAAGTGAACAAACCAAGTAGATCATGTATGGAACTAATGGGCAGTTCGCCAAAACATTTCTTATCTCAGTAGATGCTATTCAGCATAGACATATGTACCCCTATATACAAATGTACATCAGGAAGAAGGATAGGGAACTCCTGCAACTGAAGCTTAGCATTAGTTACACTTAGGAGAGAGACAGACTGTTGCTGTGGCGCCGTGCTCTCGGTGTCATTTTTTATATTCTAAAACATTAAAAGCTGAACTCCAGGCAAATGGCTACATAAAATACATATAGTGGAGCTGTTTTACCTGCCAAAGCATGTATATTTCTGACCATTCAGTCCTGATTTTCCTCTGCTACAGTAAAGTAGTTAAAAGCCCTAAGGTTTTTTTTTACCTTAATGCATTCTATGCATTAAGGTAAAAGAACTTTCTTTGTTGCAGAATCCCCCCAGCCCCCCGTTGTACTTAACTGAGTCAGATCTTGATCCAGCACTGTGCATGAGAGCAGCAGCTCTCTCCCTCCTCACAGGGCAGGTTGATAACAGTGGGAGCCATTAACTTCTGTTGCTATCAAATCCTGTGATGATGGAATGGGGGGGCGGGGCACTGTCTGTGTCTATAGATGTTGACAGGGAGGGTGGCTCAGGAACGAGCCTGCATGAGTGCTCCAATAGAAAGCGGCTTTCTATGGGGGCACTTGCTGAAGTGCAGGAGCCAGGAGCGCTGGCGGGGGACCCCAGAAGAAGAGGATTGGGGCTGCTCTGTGCAAAATCAGGTAAGTATAACATGTTTATTATTTTTATTTAAAATAACACCTGAAGCTTTAATATTTTAAGTAATACTTACAGTTTTTTTTCTTTTCCCCAATTGGCGACTAATGAGCTCACCTCTCTGATATCCACTCTCCCCCTCTCTCCTTCTATTAGCATGCACCTTGTAAGCACATGAAAACTGCAGCATAACAGACTGGCTTCTAGAGCTTCTTCTCCCTCACCCAGGTTAAAGTACGTTGTACAATGTATAGCATAGAATAAGCAGCAGAAGTCAAATTCAGGTACTTGCACTGCTTGCATTAAAAAATAAATTTAATTGTGAACTAACCACTTGCCTACTGGGCACTTATACCCCCTTCCTGCCCAGGCGAATTCTCAGCTTTCAGCGCTGTCGCACTTTGAATGACAATTGTGTGGCCATGCAACACTGTAAACAAACAACATTTTTATCATTTTTTTTACACAAATAGAGCTTTATTTTCATGATATTTAATCCCTGTTGAGTTTTTTATTTTTTGCTAAAGAAACAGAAAAATATCAAAAACTTTGAAAAAATGTTTTCATAGTTTGTTATAACATTTTGCAAACAGGTCATTTTTCTCCTTCATTGATGGGTGCTGATGAGGCTGCACTGATGGGCATTGATAGGTGGCACTGATGAAGCTGCACTGATGGGCACTGATGAGGCGGCACTGATGAAGCTGCACTGATGAGGTGGCACTGATGGACACTGAGGCGGCACTGGTGGGCACTGATGAGGAGGCACTGAAGATATTTCACTGATAGGTGGCACTGATGGGCACTGATAGGCGGCACTAATGGGCTCTGATAGACGGCACTGGTAGGCGGCACTGATAGGCAGCCCGGACAGGTGACACTGATGGGAGCACTGATTGGCAGCACTGATGGACACTGAGAGGTGGCACTAGTGGGCACTGATTGGCAGCACTGGTGGGTACTGATAGGTGGCACTGATAGGCACTGATTAGCTGCACTGACAGGCACCGAGGCAAGGACTAATGTCTCTGTAACAGAAGTCGGCTACCAGCTTTCTGCTTCTCTCCTCATGCTGATCATGAGGAGAAAAAAAGCTGATAACTGGCTAGTTTACTTCTGTGATCAGCTGTCATTGGTTGACAGCTGATCCACGTGGTAAAGGGCCCGCTGTGATTGGCCCTTTACCCTGTTCTGTGATCAGCCAAGTTGGAAGGAGCAGCGCAATCATTGGAGGACGTCTATTGACGCCCTCCCGGCACTGTAGGCCTGCACTGTAGCCGTCATTCGGCTATAGCACGGGAGGAATGTGGTTAATGAAAACAGGGTTATACCACTTGCCGTTTTACTGCTGCAGTACGGGCTGGCTGCACAAAATCGCACATGATGATCACCGGTTCCTGCCCATTGATTTATGGCCCGGGCCTGCCAATCATCAGAGCAAGTGACAGGAGAGAGCTTTGTGTATGTAAACAACACAAAGCTCTCTTCTGACATCGGTGATGTGCTGGTTTTCGTTTCCCTGCAGGGGAAAGAAAAAATGGCACATCCCTTAGTAAGAGCACCACACAGTAAACATAGCTAGGCACACATTTAACCTATTGGTTACCCTAGATGTTAACCCCTTCCCAGTGTCATTAGTACACTGTCAGTGTATATTATTAGCACTGATCACTGTATTAGCATCACTGGTGCCAGTTCCCACAAAGTGTCAGTTAGTGTCAGATTGTCAGATTGTATATATCATAGTTTGTAGGTGCTATAGCTTTCACGCAAACTAATCAATATACACTTAGTGGGATTTTTTTTTAACAAAGACATGTAGTAGAATACATTTTGGCCAACATTTAAGAAGACATTTTTTTTTATTGGATGTGTTTTATAGAAGAAAGTAAAAAAAAAAGTGTTTCTTTTTTTCAAAATGTATGCTCTTTTTTTTCATTTATAGCGCAATGAATAATAATAATAAAAAAAACAGTGGTGATCAAATACCATCAAAAAAGCCTCTATTCGTGGGAAAATAATAAATAATAATTAAAATATAAATAAAAAGAATAATACATTTGGGTACAGCGTTGCATGACTGCGCAATTACCAGTTAAAGTAGCGCAGTGCCGAATAGCAAAAAATGGCCTGGTCATGAAGGGGGGTAAATCTTCCAGAGCTGAACTGGTTAACAATGGCTATATTAAGAATGCTTTTTATAGCTGTCTGAGTTTCAGCTTTAGGCAAACCACAGTGCCAGTGTATTTGGCATACTGTAAACAGAGAAGGTGGCTGCATTCTCTTAACAAGACAGCAAAGCTTGCACTTTCTAAATCATTGAGCTTTCTCACTCTGTGTAAATCTGTATGGACCAGCCAAATTTCAATCAGTGTGTGGCTGTCACCACTCAACAGACATTGATTGTTTGATTCTCTTCTGTTAAAATATGTTGGAATTTTTTTCTCAATAAGCAGCTGCAGCCACTGATCAGTGTATTTTGACAGTTGCGGGTACCACTGTCAGTCCTCATGCACACAGGGTGTTTTTACAGCTGCTTTCAGCAGCGTCAGACAATTTTTTTTTTTGCAGCTTAAAAACGCCTCTCCTTGTTATTCTATGGCCTCATGCACACATAGGCTTTTAGGAGCTGTAGGTGGCATAGGCGTTTTCAAGCTGTGAAAAAAAACCAGGGCCACTGTGTTCTGAAGACCAAAGTTACAGCTGTAAAAACGTCTGATGCTGCAAAAGGCAGTGTAACGCTGGATACAGCGTTAAGTCGTGTTAAGCATTTTTTTTTTTACATGTCCAAATCAATGGTTCCCTATGAGAGCCGTCTTAACTGATCCGACTTTCAGCACATTAATTTGAATGGAAGTCGCACCCAAGTCGGATCATGGTGATTCAACTTGTGGTACGACTTGTGCTCTGAGAATCTTGAAGGGGAACCCCAGGTTCAACCCAGGCCCTCTGAGTCTGGTATGGATCGTGAAAGGGAATCCCATGCCAAAATGAAAAACAAAAAAATGGTGTGGGGCCCCCCCAAAACCATACCAGACCCGTAGGTCTGGTATGGATTTTAAGGGGCACCCCTACACCAAAAAAAATGGAGTGGGGTCCCTCAAAATCCATACCAGACCCTTATCCGAGCATACATCCCAGGGGCCCCCCTCCTTGACCATACCAGGCCACACGCCCTCAACATGGGGGGGGGGTGGGTGCTTTGGGGCGGGGGGGGGGCTCCCACCACAAAGCACTTTGTCAAGGGCCTCTTCCCGACAACAATGGGCAGTGGTTGTGGGGGTCTGCGGGCAGGGGGCTTATCGGAATCTGGAAGCCCTCTTCAACAAAGGGGCACCCAGATCCCGACCACCCCCCTATGTGAATGAGTATGGGTTACATTGTACCCCTACCCATTTACCCCAAAAAAGGCAGTGTAGTGTAAATAAAAACAAGAGATGGTTTTGACAAGTCCTCCGGTCTTCTCCGCTGCTGCGGTCTTCTTTGCCGTTGACCCAATCCTCCTCTGATGCTGTCTCCTGTCACCACATGACGTCACAAGGGGTGGGGTCTCATGATGCTGTCACCGGATGGTGACGAGAAGATCGGAGGAAGAGTATTAGTAAAATAAATATGAATTATATAATATCAATATCTGTATTTTCATTTCCAATCAGCAAATTAAGCTGTAGGCTTTTTTTTCTCGTGCTTTAGCCTATCCTATATTATCTGTTCTACTGGAAAAGGCCTGTTTAGAGATCTCAGTAGCTCAAACTCAAATGTACACATACACACACTGAATGATTTAGAGCAGTAACTCCTTCTTCCTCCTTCTTCCTCCTTCCCCCTCCCGGCCTGCTGTTCAGACAGGGCTGTAAAGACTTTCAATGACAGAAACAGCCTGAAGGCAAATAGATTTTGCTGTGATCTCCCTTTAGAAAATCCATGTGTTCTGTAAATCCTGTGTCATTAATGCATCCTGTATTAAATGATTATTTGTAAGACAAAGATTATAGATTAATAGTACAAAAAAAATATTTTTAAAAATGTATAAACAAAAACACCCAAAGCCATTATCATTTCTCTTTAAAGTACCCCAAAGCTGACCATAGATGGATCAAAAATCAGGCGGTTCTGCAAGGACATGACCAACTTCAACCCATCTATGGCTATTTGTGCTCAAGAGAGGTTAATCTAATTGGAAAATTTGAATATGCTCACCCCTGTGCTGCTTCATTCAGGAGGTAGGCACTTAATACAGGAGGTGTGTTACTGGCTAGACATGTGCAGAACGAAAAAATTTGTTTAGTTACAATTCGTTATTCACATAAATTTGTTTAGTTAGATTCATTAGTTTAATTTGTTTAATTTGTTTACAGAATTAGTTCCGTTTATTTATTTCTGAATTGATTTGAAAAGTTGTCGAATCAATTTCTAATAGTTTTCAAATTTAAAAAGTTTTCGAATTCAAATCATTTTCAAATTTGAATTGTTTTAGAATTTGAACAGTTTTCGATTTCAAATTGTTTTCCAATTTCCAAAGAGAATAAAATAGAATAGAAAATAAAGGAATAGAATAGGAAAAAAATAGAATACGATAGAAAAGAATAAAACAGAAAATTAAAGAATAGAGTAAAACAGAACAAAATAGGATAGAAAATAAAAGAACAGAACAAACTGGAATAGAACAGACTAGAAAGGAATAGAATAGAATAAAAACATAGAATAAAATAGAAAGATTATAACCATTTCCTGAAATTCAAATAGAATAGAAAATAATAGCATTAAAAAAGCAATATAATAGAATATAAATAATATAACCATTTTCCAAAATCAAATAGCATTGATTCGAATTTGAATAGAATAGAAAAGAGTAGAATAGAAAATAACATAATAGTATAGAAAAACAACAGAATAAAATAGAATAGAATGAATATAACTATCTTCCTATTCTAATCTATTCTTTTCTATCCTATTCAAATTGATTCTATTTGAATTTTGGGAAATGGTTATATTCTTTCTATTTTATTCTATTCTATTGTTTTTTTTTAATTCTATTATTTTCTATTCTATTATAGCCTATTCTACTCTATTTCTATTCTATTCTTAAGTATTCTAATTCAAATTTATTCTATTTGAAATTCAAAATTTAGAAGATGGTTATATTCTTTCAATGTAATCCTATTCTATTGTATTTGTTTCTATTATATTCTAGTCTATTCTGTTCTTTTATTTTCTATTATATTTTGTTCTGTTTTACTCTATTATATTCTATTCTTTAATTTTCTGTTATATTCTTTTCTAGTCTATTTTTTCTTTCAATTATATTTCTTTATTTGCTATTCTATTTTATTCCCTTTGGAAACTGGAAAACGATTCAAATTCGAAAACTTTTCAAATTCAAATTTGAAAACTATTGGAAGATGAAAACTCTTCAAACTCGAATTTGAAAACTTCTTAAAATCGAATTTGAAAACGATTCGAATTTCGTCCGAATTTTTTTTCCGTTATTTCGGATTTGGATTTAAATTCAGTACTATTGTAATTTGGATACATCCGAATTTCCGAAAAACGAAAATTCATACGAATGTCTATTACTGGCCAGATTCACAGGGGAAAACAGAGGGAAAAAAGAAAACTCACGCAGCCACCACATCTAATGATTGGTAATCTGCAATATATTACATTTTTGGTTTGGGGTTTAATACGGCTTTAAACCTTATTTTGTTGATTCCTGGAGTAGACATCTGCTGGCAAAATTGATTTTGGGTCCAATATGTGCAAAATGAAAGCAGAAGAAATATTGATTAGATTTCTTCTTAAAAATGAACCTAACGTAATCCAAAATGCTTCTAGGGTAACAACAATGCTAAAGATGAGACACGATTGGTACCTGCAAGGACCTTTGTTAGACTTTAAAGTGTATGTAAACTATTAGGCCTTATACACACGGGCGTATGAGGAAAAATAAGCAAAACGTTGGGTCCGATGCTTTTGAAAAATCAGCATTTTTCCAGCATTTTGCATTGGCGTTAGTGAGCGTTAATGAGTGTTGGCGTCAATCAGCGTTTTTTTTTTTTTAAATTCCTCTGCTATTTTTTAACTTAAAAACGCCGGCATCAAAAACACCGGTTAATGTCGGTACGGCATTGGTGAGCGTTTTGCCACATTAGCGTCAAAAACGCCAAAACGCTACAGCCTCGGAAAGCGTTAGTGCCACGTTCTAAATACAGCTCACTAACGCCGACGCCCTCTACAGCTCAAAAACGTCAGCGTTTTTATGGGCCCATTGAATAACATGGAGAGCTGTAAAAAACGCCCATAAACGTGGCGTTAAAAAACGCCCATGTGTATGAGGGCTTACAATGAGCTTCTTTGATTTGAAAAAAGAAATGTGCAGACAACACATTTTTATTAAAGCCATAGTAAACCACCAAAAAAATTCCAGAAAAAAAATTCCCCTGCAAAATAATAGTATATTGTGCTAGTATATGCATCGCATACAAGCACATTATGAAAGATTTACTGTAGAACGAAGCACTCCAGCAGCGCGCCCGTCTTTCTTCCGGGGGTTTGGCAGTTTGACTGGCCAAGCAATGTCACTTCCGTGCATACGCATTGGAGTCACGGCCGTGGCTCTGCCAATGGACGGCATGCCATCCATTGAGAGTGCAGTGCGCATGCGCTGGTGATGTCATTGGCTGCTAGTATAGTAAATATCTCTTAAACCGTGCACGTTTAGGAGATATTTACTGTTCCTACAGGTAAGCCTTATTTTAGGCTTGCTGTAGGTACAAGTAAACAATGGGGCTTTACTACCACTTTAAGTTGTGGTTTTGGATAGAGTGGAAAAGGGTTAGAACCCTTGTGAAGTTTTTAATGGCACCCAGGGCTTCATTAGAGAGATTTACCATCACATCCTGTCCTGTTGATGCTTTACCAGACTTCTCCAACACACTTCCTGTCTGGTAAAACTATTGTCAGCAAAACAGGATGTTAGGGTAAATCTATGTAATTGAGCCTTGGATAGCAGTGAGAAGAAGTTCTAACCCCCCCCCCCCCCCCCAATATATGCAAAACTACATTTATTTGGCTTTAAGTACATTTTATTTAAAGGGTTTTCTTATGCTTTTATATACAGTGGGGAAAATAAGTATTTGATGCCCTGCAGATTTTGTATAATATAATTTTTATCATAGGTGTGTATTAAATGATAGAGGCAGAATATCAACCGAAAATCCAGAAAAAAACACATAAAACAAATGATATAAAGTTGCAGTTTAGTGAGTAAAATAAGTATTTGATCCCCAAGCAAAACCCCAAGCACAGAGGTAAGACATTTCTTGTAGTTGGTTACCAGGTTTGCACACATCTGAGGAGGGATTTTGGTCCACTCTTCTTTACAGATCTTCTCTAAATCCCAAAAGTTTATTGGCTGTCACTTTGCAACTCAAAGTTTCAGTTCCCTATATACATTTTCTATGGGATTAAAGAGAAACTGCAGTCTGCTCGCATAATTTGTAATAAAAACATCTTTGCCATTCTGAAGCTTCCCTCCAACCACTTTGCATGTTATTTTATATATGCTGTGATTCTGTACTTGTCAAATATGCTGCAGAAATCTCCCTCCACTGAGTCTGGCTGCAGCCATTTTAACTGTGGGCAGCTGAAGCTGCAGTCTGTTCACTTCCTGGATTTACACAGACACACAGAGGCATACCTTCAGCCCTGCAGCTTTCATTGGCCCTCTTATGACTCATCCACCCTCCCTTCCTGCCAGAGAGCTGTGCATGATGTCAAACGTTGAGGCATTTTACCAGACAAGAAATATGAAGTGGGCTGTATAAGGTACTTAAGTTAAAACAGCAAGGGCAGAGAATTTAATAGATGGAAAGATGAAAAAATGGCTGAAGTTCCGCTTTAAGGTCTGGGGACTGGCTAGGCCACTCCATGACCTTAATGTGCTTATTCTTAAGCCACTCCTTTGGTGCCTTGGCGGTATGTTTTGGGTCATTGTCATGCTGGAAGACCCATCCACAACCCATCTTCAGAGTTCTGGCTGAGGGAAGAAGGTTCTCATCCACGATTTTACAATACATGGCCCTGTCCATTGGCCCCTCAATGCGGCAAAAGTCGGCCTGTACCTTTAGGAGCAAAACAGCCCCAAAGCATAAAGTTTCCACCTCCTTGCTTGACTGTAGAGATGGTGTTCTTAGTCATAGTCAGCATTTTTCTTCCTCCAAAACGGGAAGTCGAGTTAATGCCAAAGAGCTCAATTTTGGTCTCATCTGACCACTGCACTTTCTCCCAATGTTTCTCTTAATCATTTAGATGTTCATTGGCATGACTGTACATGTGCCTTCTTGAAGACTTTGGACGAAGAAAATGCTGACCATGACCATAAGAACACCATAACTACAGTCAAGCATGGAGGTG
>BLSH010023060.1:412729-425295 GCA_018402905.1 Glandirana rugosa
AGACGAAAAGTCCGAGCAAAAGGAAAAAAAAATTACCCAATAGGACGGTCATTGTGTAATGGACACGACCCCACCGTGGAGGAAGGTATCACACCTTTACGAATGAGTGACATGATACAGTTATAGTCTGGTTACAACAGTGGAATTCTGTGATGACGTCTTGTGGACATCTAACATCACGTGTCTCTATCTTCTAATAAAAAATGTGTATGTGACCCCTTTTATTACTTACTGACATAAATATCCACATATTGTACGTGAAAAGTGGGGAATTTTATCTCCAGTTTAGTACACACGTACAATATTCGGCTATAAAATGGACCCGACGGAACCTCCCCTCCTCCCCCACTCTTAGTGGCCGTCGGTGACATTATGTTTCAGGGCGGAGGACCTGGTCGAGGATACTATTTTCAGTGTGCAGGGCCGTAACCTGGTCACAAGAGAGAAGTGAGTAAGCATTTCCACACTATGGAAGGAGGTGCCACCCCAGCACAGGTAATGTGTTACTGGCAGGATAACCCATTAAAAAAAAAGGAAAACGAGCCTGAAAAGCAGAAAAAAGAACCACCACATCTAAGGATTAGGAAGTGGCAATATATTATTTTTTTGTTCTTGGATGTATATAAACTTTACCTGACTCAAGACACAGCCTCGCCACCCTAAAAGTTCTTGGAATACAGTAGCTCCCTCTTACTGCAAGATTGTCTTTTGCATATAAAAATAATTCTGTCTTTTTTTTTCTTTATATATGAAAAACATTTTGAAATAAAATTCTAAAAGATGTTTAGTCTGAGCTCACAGGAATATGAAATGAGCATTACATTGTCTTGCATTTCTTATGATAATACAAACCAAACAATAACTACCCATCAGAAAACATAGCAAAAGCAAAGGGCACATGATGTGTGTATCTGTTTCCTTTCCCCGACACAGTCAAGAATAGCTGGGAAATAGTGATGAAAATATGTGAGGTGTTGTGCAGAGGAATACAGTGATTATATCATTCTTTTTGTCTCTTAATGCTCCAGGGACCCGGAGACGAATAGGAGCAATAAGTTCACTTTGCAGAATTAATGCCGTAATTCTTTATCATAAGAGCTCAGCACTATCTTGGACTGATTTTTCTGCAGTGTGCTTCAAAGTCTAGTTTTAATGATGGCCCTAATTTGTTAACATCTTTTAAATTATTTATCCCCTTTATATTCAAGTAGTTATTGCATGTCATAACAATGTATCTATGCAGGGTAATGTAATAGTATTTTCTGGATGTCAAGTAAAGGCTCGTGCTGAAAAATGCTATTAAACCTGATAATTACCTGTGTCTGAATATTTATTATCACCGGCAGAATTTATTATTGCCCTCTTTGTTTTACTATTTTATCATATTGTTTATCAACAATTGCATTACAGCTAAAATACAGTGATGTGCTTTATGTAAGGAAACAGTTCTTGTTTTGTACAAACTAAGGCTTCAAGCTACTAAAAGAGACAAATTACTGATGGCAGCATGGTATTAAAAAGAATCAGAAATGCTTGGATTGTGCAGCAGTTGCCCAATGAAACAAAGTAATGTAGTTTTGTTAATTAGATCAGATTAACAATTACCAATTGCTTACTGGGCACTTTTACCCCCTTCCTGCCCAGGCCAATTTTCAGCTTTCTGCGCTGTCACACTTTGAATGACAATTGCGCGGTCATGCAACACTGTACCTATATTACATTTTAATCATTTTTTTTTCACAGAAATAGAGCTTTCTTTTAGTGGTATTTAGACAAATGTTTTTTGTCATAGTTTGCAAACAAGTCATTTTTCTCCTTCACTGATGTGCACTGCTGAGGCTGCACTGATGGGCAATGATGAGGCGGCACTGGTGAGCACTGATGAAGAAGAACTGATAAGCCTGTACTGATAGGCAGCACTGATAGGTAGCACTGATGGGCTCTGATAGGCTACATTGAAGGGCACTGATAGGTGGCACTGATTGGCAGCACTGATAGGTGGCACTGATGGGCACTGGTAGGCAGCACTGATGAGGAAGCATTGATTGGCAGCACTGGTGGGCATTGATTGAGAGCACTGGTGGGTACTGATTGGCAGCACTGGTGGGCATTGTTGGGAATGCCCTGATTGTCAGTGTAGATTTCCCTTTAACACAAGCCAGTTATTGTCTCTCTTATCCTCTCCTCATGCTGTCAACGTGAGCAAAGAAAAGCCAATAACTGACTTGTGTTTACATCCGTGATCAGCTGTCATTGGACACAGCTAACACGTGGTAAAGGGCCACTGTGATTGGCCCTTTAACCTGATTACAGATCATAGGAGGACGTCTTATGACAGCCCCCTGGCAAAGTAAGCCCATGCTGTAGCCATCTTTCGGCTATAGCACGGGCGGAAAGTGCTTAATACAAAAAACGCTACATGCACTACCAAAGCAGTGTCATCTATGCAGTTTGTATGAAGATAAAAGAGAAGGTGATTGACAGCCTCAGATTCCCTATGAGACTGTGTGTGGAAGTGGTGTCCATTCCCTCCACTCAGATCTCAGATTACACTCAGCTCTCGATATTTTGTGCAGTGCGTGACATCAGATCTCCACTCCCTGCCCTCTGGAGCTGAAACATAGCCTTTAATCTGTGTACTTTGAATGGCTTTAGAGGAGAGAGGGCTGTAGATAAACAGTACAACGTATGTAGGAGGATATCTTTCATCTCGGTGTATCACCTGATGCCAGTCACTTGAGAGGGTATATAGTATGCATTGGTTTAACATAATTTTTAACTACACCAAAATCACTGATTTCCTGCTGCTGATTATTCAGCATTGGCAGAAAGAGTTTAAAATGCATAATAGATTTCTGCAGTGTCTCAGCCTCTGCCTGAACTACAATAATGTAATCTTGATTTACACGTGCCACATTTACTTATGGCTACCTGATAACACACCTAGCAGTAATTTAATCAAGGAATTGTATATGTGTAATATAGCATTATAAGTATCAATGTTGGCTTTTCTGAACATCCTTTAATGCACCTCTATTGCAAGAGGTTTACATGAGACTAATATAAGGAGAGATTAATGTATTTAAAGTGATAGTAAACTCCCATAGGATACTTGTACCTATGTATAAGCTTAAAACTTACCTGTAGGTACAAGGAATATCTCCTAAACATTCACTGTTTAGGAGATATTCAGTATCTATGCAGATGGTGATGTCACCAGCACATGTGCTCTGAAGGAATGGCATACCTATGTCTTTCCATCAGAGCTCTGTGCCGCGGCTGAGACTCCCACGTGCATGCGCAGCTGTGATGTTATTGCGGCTTGGCCATTCAAGCGGGAAGAGCCCGCAAACCCGGAGGGCAGACTGGGTGAAAGTGGAAGCCCTGTCAGTGGTGATAGTGCGCTGCTGGAGTGCTTTGTTTCAAAAATCGGAAATTCAGAAATCCGAAAATCCAAAAATGTGGAAATTTGAAAATCCAAAAATTTGAAAATAAGAAAGAAAATCCGAAAACAAGAACAAAAAAATTGAAATAATAATTAACTAACTAATAATAACTAACTATTAAATTATAGGTATTGGAATTTCCTTTCAAATTTGTCTGTTAGTGAACATAATGAATACAAATTTATCCAAAGTTACGAATTGTCGGAACTAACGAATGCCGCATCTAAACGAGTGGAACGTAACGAATTAATGATAATAAAAGGGTTTTATAATTAATTATTATTAATAATTTGTTATGTTCCATTTGTTTAGATATGGCATTTGTTAGTTCAGACAATTCGTAACTTCAGATGAATTTGTATTCATTACGTACACTAACAGACAAATTTGAAAGGAAATTCCAATATCTATAATTTAATAGTTAGTAATAGTTATTATTAGTTAGTTAGTTATTAGATCAGATTTTCAAATATCCGGGTTTTCTAGTTTTCGGATTTTCGTTCTTTTGTATTTCATGATTTTCAAATTTTTGGATTTTCAGATTTTCAAATTTCCGAATCTTTGAATTTCCAAGTTTTGAATTTCTGAAAAATTCGTTAAACGGGTTTTCATTAATTTGAGTATTTCCAAATTAATGAATTTGTCAAATTTCGTCAAAAAACGAATTCGGAACGAAACGAATTGCATGTGTCTAGTCCCACACTCTCTCAAACACCTTCATATATTTTTGTTTTTAAAAAGGATTTCTCCGTCAATGGATTATTTACACACTTAGAAAATAAAATGAGGACATAGTCATTTTACACTAGCTGCAATTGATAAATACATAATTATTAATGAATGAATTAATTGAGGTTTGTTAATAAAAATAACATACATAAATGCTGATGAGAATTAAAAAGCCTTTGTCCGTTTGGCATCCTGCAAAGGCTTCCTGCAAAGCAATAGAAAAGAGTGGGGGCACTGTGGTGTGAACATCACTGGGCCATGTCCTTTAAGGCTCCATGCACACGGGGCGCTTTTCAACCTCCCCTGAACGTTTTACCTTGACAGCTAGAAACCGACATCTAAAACGTCAGTTTTGCCGCATTTTGCATGTTGCGTATAGCGGCGTTTTTCCACGTTCGCGTCTAGGAGTGTTTTTGAAAAAATTGTATTTATTCTTTTAATTTTAAATGGAAACACCTGTAAGTGAAAGGCTCCTAAAAGCGAGTTATCACGTTTAGGCGCGTTTACAGGCTGTTACAGGTATTTGCCATTTCAAATGCCTTTGAATGACCATCTGAATGCATTTTTTTGCTTTCCAAAAAAAGCCTCTAAACTCAACTGCCTGGAAATTACCTTAAACGAACCTGTGTGCATGTACTGATAAAATAAAACATTAGATGAGTTCAGGGGCAGCTTTAAATACTTATGTTTTTTTATTTTCACCTTGGTTCTGGCCAGCTCAGTAGATAAGAAAGCCCTGGATTATTTCCTAGATACACATAATATAACTGGATAATAATATTTATAGATAAAGTTGATCCAGGGAATGTCTGATTGCCTCAAGAGGGAATTTTTCCCCATGCTGGAGCAAATGCTTTATTGGTGTTTTTTTGCTTTCCTCTGGATCAACTGTGGGTATAGAATTGTATATATAGGATTGCATATTTTTCCCTTTCTATTGGTTGAACTGGATGGACTTGTCTCTTTTTTTCAACCAGACTAACTATGTAACCTTAGACGGTGACATTAAGAGTGCAATTTCGGAAATAGTTTGTCATATGCAAAACAGTTAATTTGGCAGTATTTAGATTCCTCTAAATTTCCCACTTATCCCTACTGTGCTGTATACAGATATCTGCTTCATCCATCTGTTTTGGCAGGACTAGACTTTTAAGCAAAGGAAACTCATTTTAGCATGTTACTGCTCTGCAGCAAAATTTGTATTAAATCTTCAAATCATTTTAATTCATATAAAGCATAGAAAGTCCACCTTCTATTAAGTCTTATACACATATAAAACTCAAAACCACACTTTCAGGTTAACCTAATCACTTATAGATCTGAGGTTGATTAAAGCCTCCAGCTGTTAAATCCAAGCTTCGGAATAAGGGACAGTGACAGAGAAATATTGAAAAGATGTAATTTTAATCAGGTATTAAGGCTTTTCCAGACTAGATAACACAGTGTACTTTAGTGATGATGATATTGCATTACTGAAATCTTACCGAACTCTTCTGACTTCAGGCCAGATTTCAAGAATGGCTAGAGTTAAGTACACCAATGATCAAATGCCCTTAGGGAAGTAAAGTAACTCTGTTTGCCTAGAGCTAACCACCACCAATATCCAGAAACAAGTTTAGTTTTACTTAAGTGAAGCATTTATTCAGAAGCTTTTTATAGTCTATCAATGAAAAATGATTTGCTTTCTTCTCTTTTCACCTGAAAAGACTGAATAATTCTTCCTCTCAGAACCAAAATATGATATACTTTGTTATATTAAAACATGTATTGGCATGTAAACATCATATTTTCCCGCTTTCCTAAATGATAAATGATGTGTAGGTGCTAATAATTATATCATAGACATCTTAAAGCCTGTGAAGAAATAGCCTTTCTCATATCTAGGTTGAATAGCTGCAATCTTTATGGCCTACCTGTCAAAAAAACATATTATTTTGGTGTCTACTCATCCTGACCCTTTCTCACATTATGAGAATTCTGCAACAGCAGGTCCTGCAATTTTTTTGGAAAAGGACCGACCACAATTACCTAGATACACACTCTATCAACTGGGGACTGGAAGTCCTGCCTCAGTACTATGCCTTCACAAAAACCTAGTTGTGGTTGACCCTTAAAGCACTTGATTGTGATCCTCTATGCATGGAAAATTTACTTTGGCTACCTTCTAAAGCTAGAACAGCATTGCAGGAAGACTATAACACTCCACTCTCTCCCAGGGTGGGATGCAATGAAATACTCAGGGGCCTCTCTTCCCTCCATTTTTCATTTCTCTCCCTACTCAAAACCCCTCTTTTTCC
Source organism: Glandirana rugosa (assembly GCA_018402905.1). Lineage (NCBI taxonomy): Eukaryota > Metazoa > Chordata > Amphibia > Anura > Ranidae > Glandirana > Glandirana rugosa. The sequence goes on from BLSH010023060.1 coordinate 419,202, forward strand.
CCAGGCTTGGGAACCCTTATGCACTTTCAAACAATAGACCACTGCAGACATTACTTGCTTTCATTGACCTTTTATGGTAGAGAGAGAGAGAAAATTGAGTACTGTCCGTGACATTTTTTTATATCCCCATATACATTGGTTTGTGCGTGTTTGTTTGTTCTTCCTTTTTTTTCCTTTCCCTCAGATATTTTTTTTAACATTCTACTATAACTTTTGTGAATCAATACTGCTTGGACCTTGAAGAAGGGGACACACCCCGAAAGCTTTTCCTGAAAAATTGTAAGTTAGTGCAAATAAAAAATATCACGGACAGTACTCAATTTTCTCTGTCCGAATTACACTAATACGGCTACAATCACCTCAAGAATAATGGTAGAGAGAGTAAAACCGCTCTTATCACAACAGGAGACAATTTACCAAGCACAGAACTCTTTGATTTGTAACCACAAATCAAACATTTTCTTGCCTCCACTGTTGGAGTTCCAGCAAATTGACTATCTCTTACAGGTTTTTTACAGGTTTCTGTTCTCTTACAACAGAAATGCATGGGAGACCCTTATTCCCCATGTATGATCTAGTTGCTATACAACCTCTTACTTCACAGATCATCTTTACCGGCTCATAACTACATAGAAAATAAGGTATTTGGTCTTAATATCACCATGTTAAACACGGACTAAAATATGTTCCACCACTAAATTCTGCTTTCACAATCCAAACACCTTGGAAATAAACTATAATGTTTCATGTAGATGGTACTACATATCCATTCACTTAGCATATGTAGTAATAGACCACAAAGTTGTTTTAGGGGATGCCTGGAGTTGGAAACGTTTCTCCATAAACAGTGGATTTGGCCCATAGCCAAGACATTGTGGAGGAGAGTCTATGCAATTCTCCACACATTCCTACAAACCCCCATCATCACAAGTCCCTGTTAAACGCTACTTACTGTAAAACTGGATAATTTTATGAAATATCAATTCTCCTCAATAATTCAGGTTGTAACAGCAACAAACAAACTATGGTGAAAGTGTGACCTAAATACACTAACATTTGCTGAAGTCAAATTTGAGAATTCATTGGACGTTTTCTACTGAAAAACTCATTCCAAAGGTACTGGACACGATGACTACAAGAAAGTTTGGGACCCAATGGTTACCCACTTTTTGCCAAAGCAACTTTGACAAACACCTTCTGGTCCTATAGATATTATGGAAAGCCTGGCCCTGGCCCCCTTTCTATTTCCAAACTATCCTTACAATCTTCTTTTGTTTTATTGTCTTTTACCTATACACCACATCATCTTGCAAACTTGATCAATTAAGATACCCAGCATTTAATTATAAAATAATAAAATATCACTGATACTGTTGTCATGAATATACTGTAAGCTTCATTTGACATCTCCTTGTTTACTGTAAACTTTGAAAGCTACTGCTTAACAAAATATTAAACACAATTCTATCACAGACAGAAGCAAGCAATCCGACATCTGCTTTGTGTTGCCCTTAGCTAAATTGCTGTGTGTCGTGCTGCCATGGACTGCAGATACATTTGCCATTAGGCACTTTATAATGTCTAGTGCCTAAGAAGGGGGGAATGTAAAATGCAAACAAAGTAAATAATTTTACTAGTACTAAACAATGTGACATGCATTGATGTCTGTGCCTTTGCATTACTGTTTGCAACACTAACATCAGAACCTGTGTAGCAAGAACTTCTAAGTTTGTCCTTACTTCATTCATACAAATGAAGTATTATTTTCTGTCTGAAGGGCGCTGAAACCCTTCTAGACCCAATAAAATATTGTTTGGGTACAGCATCGCATGACCGCGCAGTTGTCATTCAAAATGCAACAGCGCTGAAAGCCTAAAATTGGTCTGGGCAGGAGGGGTGTTTAAGTGCCCAGTAAGCAAGAGGTTAAAGAAGTTACAAGCCTCAGTAGCTGAGATTGTATAAAGCAAAGAAGGCGCTTCTAAGTGAAGTATAAAAACACTTTAATAACAAGGAAGGAAGGGTTAAAAACACTTACAAGATGGAAGTGATAAACAGGCATATCAATGAATTCATAACCTCCTGCAGGATGCCTCCTGAGAGTAAAGACAGCTGCAGGTGGAAGTTCTAGCTGACCAGCAGTAGGAAGCACTGTCTTTCTGATCCAAGATAGAGAGTCAGTACCAGCATTGAAGCCAGGCAACCGGAAGTGATGTCAGAGTGGGAGGGGCATGTTTCAGAGCATGCCCAGTCTCTCTTTCTTCAAACCAATTGGTCTTCAAAATCATTGGTTTGAAGAAGGAGCGACAGCATGATTCTCCATCTTGGATCAGAGACACAGTGCTTCCCACCGCTGCTCGGCTGGAACTTACACCTGCAGCTGTCTTTACTCCCAGGAGGTATCCCACTGGATGTTATGGATTCATTGATATGCCTGTTTATCACTTCCATCTTGTAAGTGTATTTAACCCTTCCTTGCCATTAAATTGTTTTAAGACTGCACTTAGAAGCACCTTCTTCTTTGCTTTGTTTTTCTATAGAGTGTGCTTCTGTAAGGAACCATCCCGGGCCATTGGTTCGCCTATGCGCGGGCGCACGTAGCGTTTGTGCGCGTTCACGTGCTCCTATGCGCGTGTGCATGCACGTATGCACAGGCAATGCCGCCAATAGCGGCCATTTAAGCTGAGAGCACCAGGAAGCAAGTGCTGTCCGTTCTACAGTGTTCCTGTGATCTGTGACCCCGGCTTTACTTGGACTTTGTTGCTTTCTGCCTGCCCTGACCCCCGGCCTGTCTACGACTACTCTTTTGCCTGATCCTTCAGTACCTTTGCTGCCTGCACGCTGCTGACCTTGCTTGCACCCGACCACCCGCCTGCCTGCTCCATCTGTACCACATAGCCAGCCTGTTGCTGACCCGGACTGTACCACCATTCTTCTGCCTAGCACGAACTCCAGTGGACCTTCACATGCCAAGTGACCCAGTCCAACCCCTGTGCCCCCTTGTGCTCTTGAACTCCCTGTCCACACTACCAGGGGTTCTCGAACCAGGGCTGCAGAGGTGATCCCCTGCATAAGTCAGACTCGTCCACCAGGTATGTGACAGCTTCCCTCTTCTGAATAGCTGCTGTGGTGCATTAATCACATTTCTAGAGCCAGTCGTGTACTGTTTGTTAAAGTCTCATTGTTATACAGAGCACCCTATTAGACTCCACACTCCTTGAGCTGAGATTGTATAGACTATGCATACAACTGTTGCCTGGGTGTTTTATCATTGCCACTTTATGGAGGAAAAATAAATGCATTCTTAACTAGAACTCAAACTATATCTTCCCTATTGTTTGCCAGAAGGCACCTGGGATACTAAGAAGTCATAACAGTATAAAGAATGTGTGACATTCACAGCAAGATAAGGGAGACTATAGACAGACGTCACTGCAGTCAAGAAACCGCCCAAAGGAATTCTGGTCAATCACCTGATTTACAGGTGAGGATTTTAGTGCTCACTTCTACTTTGAGAGATATAAAGCTTGAAGCAATACCAAGAAAGTAAGATCCAGAAGCACTCCCAGCATATTGTTTCTTAATTTGCAAATTCACAAAGGCTAAAAATATTTAAAAGTTTATCCAGAAAACAACCATTTCTTGTACAATCAACATGCTTTCTTAAGAAACAGTCACTGGCTTTCACTTGTTCTATCCTTTGTTAAGTTGCAAATAAAAAACAATATACCGTGAGTGCTCCTGGATCATACTTTCTTTGTGTTGCTTCATTACTATGAAGTCCGTAGGAAGGAAGTTATATGTTTTGATAAGAAAAAAAATAGTTTTGGTATAGGCCAAACACACTATACCCACATGGTGGTGGAAGCATCACGTTATAGAGATTTTTCTATGCTGCAGGCCCTGTAAGGTAGGTGATGGTAGAGGGTAGAATAAATACAACAAATTACAGGAAAATCCTGGTGGAAAACCAAGTCTGAGACTTGGGAGAAAATGTGTCTTCCAGCAGGCCAATGTCCCAAAGCATAGAACCCAAACTAGACTTAAATGGTTTAAAAACAACACTGTCCTGGAATGGTTAGGTCAGAGGGCACAATTCACTAAAGGTTATCACATGCATGATTACGGTCACATGACCATATAAGGCATGCAATAATGAAATTGTAAATTGCTCGTATGCGGTGTATAGTGCATACACCAAAAACGTTTGTTAAATACAACATAACAAGGCATTAAAGTCAATTTGCAGAAGGAAATAAATAAATGCTTGTGGTAATTAAGTACTGGTCCAAGAGATGACTATGCAATAACTATGGCAATGGTCAGCCCCCCCAGTGATTGGTTTAAAAAATAGGTGGGAAAGTGCAAGCTGGAGCAGGTGTCCAGATTTTAGTCAGGAGTTGTTTCTGGCAGACCGCATAGAAAAAAGGATGGAGCCCTTCTTATGGAATTTAAAGCAATGCAAAAGAGGAGGAGGAGGAGATCTCAAGTGGTCGTTTTAAAGGAAAAAAGCTTAGAGAGCACATGTGGCTTGTTCAATTCATGGATGCTGATACCCTGCAGAAGTTCAGCTTATCCGAGCCACTTATCATGGAGCTTTATACCCAACTCATAGGGTACTTTGAGCCCTCAACACAGAGAAGCCATGCCATACCAGCCATCACTAAATTGCTGGTTGCCTTACACTTTTTAGGAATAGCAACATATCAGATGCATATGATAACTTACGGCACGGTTTCATGAGGTATGGGCATACTTTGGAAAGATAACGCATGCAAGATTTTAAGGAAAGTTTCTTCATGAATTACACCGTGTTTTTTTTATGGAACATTGCACGTTATTTTACCGCATATTCGGACGTGCTAAAATACTGCTTAGTGAATTGTGCTTAATATTCAGATCTCAATACAATAGAGATTTTGCTACTACACTTGAAAAAAGGCTGTTAACTGAGAATCTCTATGTGACTTGAAACATTTTTTTTGCGTTAGGTAATCCCTTAAAATTCATACTTGACCCAAAGGGTCTGATATGTATTTTTGGAAGAGACTCACAGCAAATATTTTTTCAAATACAAGTACAAAGTGCTACAGCAAAAGTGACAGTTACAAAGTAAAAAAAAATATACGGTTTAAATTGCTGCAAATTACATTTCATTTCCGGCTTCTTAAAAAGAAAACTACGAGCCAGAAGGTAAATGTCATTTGCAGGCTAAATCACTGCTCCTGGCCAAATTGAATTTTTTTTTGTGCACTGGTACATTTTCCCAAGGGTAGTGCCCACCTTTCATGCTATTTATTGACAGCCCTTTGCCTCTTAGCCTAGAAAATGGGAATTCTTGATTTGACAGAAGTTCACCAAACCCTGCTTGAACCAAACCCAGGGCAGTTCATCCCTAGCTGACATTATTCAGTAAGCAGGTAAGATTCATCAGCTAATAGGTGGGCAGGATAAACAGAGGGAAAGCTGACTGACTGGAATTTGAACAATAAGAAAACCATCAGGATACATGGTCAGTTAGTGATGCTGTAAGCATCCATTATTTTGGTTGATTTCAGCAAAAAGTAAATTAGGCAGACCATGGTAAAATCTTAGTTTATGTGGGAGTTCTCAATTTCCCTATTGCTCACTGTTAGTGTTGAGCGAACCCGGACTGTAACGTTCGGGTCCGTACCGAACTTTTGGGTGTCCGTGGCACGGACCCGGACCCGGACATTTCAAAAATCGTTCGGGTTCGGTCCAGGGTTCTGCTATTTTACTCCACGTGTTGAGAAGCTGCAGGGCAGCCAATCAACAAGCGTTTCACTGGTTTGCCCTTAGAAGCCATCACAGCCATGCCTACTAATGGCATGGCTGTGATTGGCCAGTGCATCATGTGACCCAGCCTCTTTATAAGCTGGAGTCACAGTGCTGCAGTCACATGCTCCTTGGGTTAGTGTAGGGAAAGGAAGCTGAAAGCTTGAGGGAGAGATTTGAGACATTTTAAGACCTGATCCTGCATCCTGAGATAGATTACTTTACTACTGCTGTCTGTGCTGTTGCTCTGAGGACAGATAGCAGTAATTAGAGATTTCACATACCGCTGCTTTGAGTTGCA
>BLSH010023060.1:426696-459984 GCA_018402905.1 Glandirana rugosa
AGCGACGACAGTGTATTGACCTACCCGAGTCTCGCGTCGGGTGGGAAAAAAACTTCGGACAATGTCGGTGACCGAGATTAGTACACGAATTTTTTTTTTTGTGGGGGGGGGGGTAACCTTAGGTACCAGGTCGTGTGACATATATCTAGTCCCCCAGCCTGTGTACCTATCCCCCCCGTCGCGACCACGCGGGGATCACATATCCGGTGGTGACGTCATATATGATAATTGGGGGGGGTGGGTATAACAGTATTTTGAAAAAAAAAATGTCACTCATCTCAACTCGCTTGTGGACCTGCAAGCCCAAGACGACCACGTTGTCCGTGCGAGCGTTCGGGTTCCGTCTGGACCCGGACCCGGACTTTGTCCCGAAGTTCGGACGGACCAGCAGAACCCGAACGTCCAGGTGTTCGCTCAACTCTACTCACTGTAAAAAAAAAAGTTTTATGACAATATGGGTGGGGGGGGTTAATAGTATATACTGCAGTGGTGGCCTATACACTAGGGGCGCACCAGCGCTGCCCCCCCTATCCATGTGTCCGACCCCCTGATCTATATACAGTGTGCTGGACCATGGATTCCAATGGGGGGGGGGGTGTTTTTTTTTTTAAGCACATGATTAGAGCCAGTGGCTGTAACAGGCTTCAAAAAAAGGGTGGGCTGCGCTCTGAGCCCATCCAGTTATGTGACAGCAGCGAATTAATATTTTCACACTAATCCTCCTCCTGGCCAATCAGGAAGCGGGTCATGAGACCCGTTACCCACTTGACTGAAAGGACAGGCAATCCTATTGGACGGCTGGTGCCTAGGAGGAGGAGAGAGGAGAAGCACGGCGGAAGCCGCTATGCTGGGGGAGAGAACACAGGAGCCGCTGCCCGCGGCCCGCCACCCACCCCCTAGATGGGGTATGTGTTGGACTGACCAGCAGACAGCGAGCGTGCGAGCGAGCAGGCGGGGGGAGGCCGTTGGCTGCCTGGGGGTTGTTGTTTGCCCCCCCAAAAAAAGCCACCAGCCGCCACTGATATACTGTATATATATATCATTTCTAGACATATTTTCTAATTTCTAGACATATTTTTGCATATGTATATTCCTTTAGAAATAGAAAACTAAAAGATGAAGGAATAGCAATTCTGTGCCCATAACATCTCACTTCCACTAGCAAAACAGTAAACAGTCTTGGGAGATAAGTCACAGGGTACTGACAACTAACATTTTTCGCTTTTATCAGTCCTAATCCATAATGTTCAAACTTCCTCCTCCAGGTTGAATTACAGCACCACAATCTCTCTGTGTCCTAACCTGCTTCTTCTTTGCCACTTGTCAGCACAGGATACTGATTTTGTATCTCGGCTTTTCAAGTGCTACACTGGTATCTTTAGAAATTGAAGGAGTCTGTATAAGCCGTGGTGCTTTTTGTCCCAACTCAATTACTGCATTCTTGAACTGCAATGTATTCATTTGTGGGCACTGAAGCAGCCAGTGGGTGGGTATTGATTAGAGTATAATGTCATGTGCAACAGTAAAGGCAAGATGAAAAGTGCATTCTGCTTAATGGGGTGGTATTAAGTAGGTGGGAATGGCTTCTAATTAGCCAACAATTGCTGTGTATCCTACTTTCCAAACTTTCCCTCCTCCCTCGGCCACCAGCTGCCAATCTGTTCAATCTTTTTTTTTATTTTGGAGTTCATTGCTTACTGCAGTGCAAAAAGCCTTTGTTTAAGGAAGAGGGCTCCTAGGGTCTCAGCTGCTGGGGTACTGCTTGCTGCTTGCAATGAGTAGCAACTGTCAGTTTATTTTATCTCAATCTTTTCATCATTCTGCTGAAACTGGTCGAATGAAGCCACCTGAGAGACCTGAGCGCTGAGTACCTACAAGTCATTAGCCAATCTCTCCCTACATAACAAGTCAACTGAATACTGACTCAAATGCAGCTTCTTAACCCTGTGTGTTCCACTCCACAATGGCCATTTTACTACTCTATGTACAGAATACTCAGCTGAAGCAATTTCAACAAGCATATGTCTTGTGCGGTGATCTATAAAACTCATAGAAGGCATTGGAGTTTTACATTTTATTTGTTACATCTGATTTTATTATAACTGTCCTGATTGTATGTGTTTACAGCTACAAATAGACATCTAAACAATTCATAATGGATAGATAGATAGATAGATAGATAGATAGATAGATAGATAGATAGATAGATAGATAGATAGATAGATAGATAGATAGATAAAAAGATAGAGTACATCTCACTGCATGCTTATTTTATATTATGGTATAGAGTATGTATAGAGTTAAAATATAGAAAGCTTAGAATTATAGATCAGATACTTTTTATGCATGTATATATCTGTCTAAAGGTATAAAGTTTACATTTAAAGTGGATGTAAACCCACCACCCATCCAGTATAAACTAATGACACATTATTAATGTATATATACATGCAAGCCTCCTGCATCTATCCCTACCTTTCAAATGTCCTTCCTGTAAGCACTAGCAGCTCTGTAAAACTCTGAAATCAGAGGGTGTCTGTGTTTGCTGGAGTTTGGTGGGTGGAGTTGTGATGTCACAAACCTCCCCACCCACCTCTATACTGAGACATTGAGGAGGGAGGGAGGGGGGAGTGTAAAACTTTCTCTACTGTGTGAAGGAGATAAGCAAATTGCTTGTCACTCACAGAGCAAGGGGTGGATCGACTGTGTATTTCCCTGTTAGTCGGACTTTCTCTTCCTGAAAAAAGATAAGCTCATTACTCACAGTTGGATTAATTCTTTGTGGCAAGACTGGGCACAGATGATATGACATGCTATACTCTTCCAGGCAGAATTATTAATTAAATTATTTTTTTTCGGGTTTACATCCACTTTAAATTTAGGAGGGAATGTTTAACTACTTCCCGTCCGCAGGACGTCATATGACGTCCTTGACTTTGAGCTTCAGCTACAGGCACCATTCAGATACCCTTTTTTAGAGCTGGCCATTCTCTGCAGGATAAAAGTGGTCTTAGCGGCGGATGCGCCTCAAGATCACTTTTATCGGTGCTCCCCCCCGCCACTTTCCCGTCATCTCCGCCACTTACTGGACAGCGGAGATGATAGGGTCCATTACCCCCCTGCACAGGAAGCCGAGTGAGCGGAAGATGCCGCCCACTCAGCTCCATAACAAGCAACATCACAAGTCACTTCCGCCCATGGGTCTTAAAGGAGACTTTTTTTTTTGATCTGTCATTTTTTTTTTCTTCATTTAAGTGTAAATATGAGATTTGAGGTCTTTTTGACCCCAGATTTCATATTTACTGGATCCTGGCATGCTTTTTTTCTATTACAAGGAATGTTTACATTTCTTGTAATAGGAATATAAGTGATCAACATTTTTTTTTTTTTAAAGGACAGTGTAAAATTAAAAATAAAAAGTAAAATAAAATTTAAAGCACCCCGTCCCCGCGAGCTCGCGCGCAGAAGCAAACGCATACGTAAGTCCTGCCCGCATATGAAGACGGTGTTCAAACCACACGTGAGGTATCATCACGATCGTTAGAGCAAGAGCAATAATTCTAGCACTAGATCTCCTCTGTAACTCAAAACTGGTAACCTGTAGAAATTTTTAAATGTCGTCAATGGAGATTTTTAGGTTGCAAAGTTAGTCGCCATTCCACAATTTTAAAGCACGACATGTTGGCTATCAATTTACTCAGTGCAACATCATCTTTCACAATATGGAAAAAAAAATGGGCTAACTTTAATGTTGTCTAATGTTTTCACTCAAAAAAGTGAGTTTTATAAAAAAAAAAAAAAAAACACGCTTGTAAGACCGCTGCGCAAATACGGTGTGACATAAAGTTTTGCAACAACCACCATTTTATTCTCTAGGGTGTAATAAAAAAATATATATATAATGTTTGGGGTTTCTAAGTAATTTTATAGCAATAAACACTGGTTTTAACTTGTAAACACCGAACTCCAAAAAGAGGCAGGAAATGGTTAAACACACAAGAACCCTTTACTAGCCATATAGTGGCATAAAATATACTTTCTATTTTCTGTAAAATTATAGTTGGCTATAACATTATCTCACACTCTAAAACCAGTCAAAACATATATGCTAAGTTAAATTTGTTCAGGTATTGTCAACAAGTTTAACCTTTTTTATGTCCTGCTTTCAATTAAATCATACCAGCAAGGTATAGCCACAGGTATTTCCTTTCCTATGGTGATAATGCTTACTCAGTTCAGTTGTGGTCTAGTTACCCTTTTCTGTGTACTCCATTTGCACTGCAAGCAGCCAGGCTTCCAGCACATTCCTCCATAAGCACAGTGGTAAAACTGCAATGTTCAGGTGCCATTAAAGCACATAAATCCACAGGAATTTCATAGAAAGAGTGTACAGAAAACATGAACATAGTAAGCATTAAGTATAGTAAATTGTATTTGTCAGCCAATAAAATATGGAATCTTGTAGTACCCCATAAAACTAAAACTGCCTGAGTCTGTGAGAGGTTGGATTACGTAAATGTGTATTTTTTTCAGTCTAGTTAGCTTCTTTACCCATCTCCTGTATCTCCTTTACAGTAACTGCGCTGTCAGATACAGAAGCAAATGTGGAGTTCTTCCAGTTAGAAAATGTATGCCATAGTACCAATAGTGTCAAATTGCCTAATTATTTTTATAACTTATTTTATATTCTATTATTACATCAGTTATTAACATTTTGTATTTTTTGTGTTGCCAATTATTTTATTCTAATAAAACTTTCTAAGCGACATATTTGTACATCTTTATGTGTAAGATGAGGATCACTTAGTACAGTAGTTTTATAGGGTCTTTATTGGCATTGATGGTAGGAAATGATAAGAAACAGGTAAAATGATTGGAGTTCCCTCTTCTTCAAGAAATGAACACTGCTAAACTTAATTTATGTGCTTTTTGTAGATTAGCATCAATGTAGTTTGAGTAGTGCTGTGTTAATTGTCCAGCAGCAATGGCAAACATTGAGTTACATGAATGTCTGTACCAGGTATTCTTCAACGTACACTCAAAACTGGCATGGAGGAGATTTACTAAAACTGGAGGTGCAAAATCTGGTGCAGCTCTGCATAGAAACCAATCATCTTCCAAGTTTTATTGTTAAAGCTTAACCGGTTCCCGACCGGCTTACGCACATTTACTGCTGCAGTATGGTTCTGTAGCGCGGATCGTCGTCTTTAAACGACGGCTTGCGCGTGCACAGTAGTGGGCGGGAGCGCGCTCTCGTGCCTGCCGCACTCTATAGAGTTGTGGCCGCGGCTCGGGTGGACTCGATCACCGCCAGCGATCCGCAATTGCTTGACAGAACAGAAAAACAGGGAACTGCCGATTTAACACGGTGGTTCCCCGCTCTGTCAGGTAGCATGTCAGAGATCTACTGATCCCTGTACTCGGGATCAGTTAGATCTCTGGTGCCCCTGACAGCCCAGCCCCCTCACAGTTAGAACACACCCAGGGAACACAGTTTACCCCTTCACTGCCCCCCCTCCCCAGGTTAACCCCTTCACTGCCAATGACATTTACACAGTAATCAGTGGATACTTACATTTCTGATCACTGTATAAATGTCATTGGTCCCAAAAAAGTGTCAAAAATTTCGACATGTCCGCCCCAATATCAAAGTCCCGATAAAAATCGCAGATCGCCGCCATTACTAGTAAAAAAAAATTGTAAAAACGGCAGAAATTAAATCTCATGGTTTGTAAACGAAGCAACTTTTGTGCAAACCAATCAATAAATGCCAATTGCGTTTTTTTTTACCAAAAATATGAGGACGAATATAAATTGGCCAAAACCGATAAACAAATTTGTTTTCTTATATATTTTTTTTGGATATGTATTTAAGCAAAAAGTAAGAAATATTGTTTTTTTTGCAAAATTGACTCTTTTTTTGTTTATAGTGGTGATTAGAAATAATGCAGAGGTGATCAAATACCACCAAAACAAAGCTCTATTTGTGGGAAAAAAAGGGTGCAAATTTTGTTTGCGCACAACATCGCACGACCGCACAATTGTCAGTTAAAGCGACGCAGTACCGAATCGCATAAAGTGCTCTGGTCCTAACATGGGAAATCCTTCCGGGGCCGAAGTGGTTAAAGCAATATTTTAATATTGCAAGTATAACATGTTGTACTTAGCTGCTCTGTGCAGTAGTTTTGCACAGAACAGCCCCGATCCTCCTCTTCTTGGGTCACCCATTGGTGCTTCTGGCCCCTCCCTCCTGTCGAGTGCCCCCAGAGCAATCAGCTTGCTTTGGGGGGCATCCAAGCAGGCTCGCTCCCGAGCCGCTGCTCTGCGTGTCCATACACACACAGAGCCATGGATTGGTCCTGCCCCTCTTTCTCCTCTTTGGCTCACTGGCTGTGATTGACAGCAGCAGGAGCCAATGACTCCCACTGCTGTCTCAGCTAATGAAGAGAGAGAGAGTCCCTGGAGAGCTGAGGCTCTTGTGCACATCGTTGGATCGCAATGGGGCTCAGGTAAGTATTAGGGGGCTGCTGCACACAGAAAGTTTTTTACCTTCATGATGAAGGTAAAAAACCTTGAGTCTTCACAACCACTTTAATTGAACAAGCTGAAGATAGAAGCAGCAGATTTGGAGTGCTCCAGTTTTAGCAATCCTCCTCCTTTATGTCTAATGAACTAGCCCCTACTTTGGCTCCATCAGTAGTTGAGCAGATAAGGATCACAACAATTTACTGACATAGAGTCAGGTCCATAAATATTGGGACATCTACACAATTCTAATCTTTTTGGCTCTATACACCATCACAATGGATTTGAAATGAAACGAACAAGATGCGCTTTAACTGCAGACTTTCAGCTTTAATTTGATGTTATTTACATCCAAATGAGGTGAACGGTGTAGGAATTACAACAGTTTGTATATGTGCCTCCCACTTTTTAAGGGACCATAAGTAATGGGACAGATTAACAATCATAAATCAAACTTTCACTTTTTAATACTTGCAGCCTTTGCAGTTCATTACAGCCTGAAGTCTGGAACGCATAGACATCACCAGACATTGGGTTTCATCCCTGATGACGCTCTGCCAGGCCTCTACTGCAACTGTCTTCAGTTCCTGCTTGTTCTTGGGGCAGTTTCCCTTCAGTTTTGTCTTCAGCAAGTGATTGCATGCTCAATCAGATTCAGGTCAGGTGATTGACTTGGCCATTGCATAACATTCCACTTCTTTCCCTTAAAAACCTCTTTGGTTGCTTTAGCAGTATGCTTCAGGTCATTGTCCATCTGCACTGTGAAGCGCCGTCCAATGAGTTCTGAAGCATTTGGCTGAATATGAGCAGATAATATTGCCCGAAACACTTCAGAATTCATCCTGCTGATTTTGTCAGCAGTCACATCATCAATAAATACAAGAGAACCAGTTCCATTGGCAGCCATACATGCCCACGCCATGACACTACCACCACGATGCTTCACTGATGAGGTGGTATGCTTTGGATCATGGGCAGTTCCTTTCCTTCTCCATACTCTTCTCTTCCCATCACTCTGGTACAAGTTGATCTTGGTCTCATCTGTCCATAGGATGTTGTTCCAGAACTGTGAAGGCTTTTTTAGATGTTGTTTGGCAAACTCTAATCTGGCCTTCCTGTTTTTGAGGCTCACCAATGTATTCACTCTGGTGAAGTCTTCTCTTGATTGTTGACTTTGACACACATACAACTACCTCCTGGAGAGTGTTCTTGATCTGGCCAACTGTTGTGAAGGGTGTTTTCTTCACCAGGGAAAGAATTCTTCGGTGATCCACCACTGTTGTTTTCCGTGATCTCCCGGGTCTTTTGGTGTTGCTGAGCTCACCGGTGTGTTCTTTCTTTTTAAGGATGTTCCAAACAGTTGATTTGGCCACACCTAATGTTTTTGCTATCTCTCTGATTGGTTTGTTTTGTTTTTTCAGCCTAATGATGGCTTGCTTCACTGATAGTGACAGCTCTTTGGATCTCATATTTAGAGTTGACAGCAACAGATTCCAAATGCAAATAGCACATTTGAAATGAACTCTGGACCTTTTATCTGCTCCTTGTAAATGGGATAATGAGGGAATAATACACACCTGGCCATGGAACAGCTGAGCAGCCAATTGTCCCATTACTTTTGGTCCCTTAAAAAGTGTGAGGCACATATACAAAGTGTTGTAATTCCTACACCGTCCACCTGATTTGGATGTAAATACACTGAAATTAAAGCTGAAATACTGCAGTTAAAGCACATCTTGTTTGTTTCATTTCACATCCATTGTGGTGGTGTATAGAGCCAAAAAGATTAGAATTGTGTCGATGTCCCAATATTTATGGACCTGACTGTACATCTGTTGAGTCCACAACTGGGATCCCAGCACAACTGTGATCACTGCTACTGCATGCAGAACATATTTGTAAGTCTGTGAGTGAAAACTTTCCAAACATTAATGCTGCTAAAAATCTTTGGGAGAAAAAATGAAATGCCGTACTAAAACAACACTCATAGAGATCTTCAGAATCAACAAAACACTTAGGTAAATTATGTTCATAATATAATTTAAAAATCATTGCACACCAATTACACAGAAATTAATTTGAAATAAGTGAAAATCGTGTTTCATACCAAATGCAGATATTAACCACATGCCGCCCGCCCACCATCAAATGACGGAGGGACGGTGCGGGCCTGTGGGAGCGCGCAGTGTGGCGATCATGGTCGAGCCATGTTGCTAGGACACGGCGGGACCCCAATCTGTGTAAAAAGCCGCCGATGTGGCTCTTAAGACATGTGATCGGCTATGCCCAATCACAGGCGATCACATGTAAACAAAGAAGTGCCGGTAATCGGCTCTCCTCGCCTCACACTGACAAAGTGTGTGGCGAGGAGTGCCGATCAGCAGCATCTCCCCTCACAGAAGACCTGGGCATGTAATCAAGGCACTGATCATCAGTGCCCTGATTACAGCAAAGCCCTAGCAGTGCCGGCAGTGCCACCAATCAGTGCATATCAGTGCCACCAATCAATGCCCATAAGTGCCACCAATCAGTGCCCATAAGTGATGCCAATCAATGCCTCCCATCAGTGCCCACCCATCAGTGCTGCTTATCTGTGCTGCCTATCAGTGCCCACCAGTGCTGCCCGTCATTTCCCACCAGTGCTGTCCATCAGTGCCCCCCAGTGCTGCCCTTCATTTCCCACCAGTGCTGTCCATCAGTGCCTATCACTGCCGCCTATCAGTAACCACCAGTGCCACCTATCAGTGCCCACCAGTGTCACCTATCAGTGCCCACCAGTGCCACTTATCAGTGCTCACCAGTGACACTTATCTGTTCCACCTATCAGTGTCCATCAGTGTGGCATATTAGTGCCTCCTCATCAGTGTCCCCTAATCAGGCCCATAAATGTCACCCCATCAGTTCCCATAAGTGCCACCTTATCAGTGCCCAGCAGTGATTAAATGCCACCAAAAGAAAGCTCTATTTGTGTGAAGAAAAAGATAAAGATTAATTTGGATACAGTGCTGCATGACCGCGCAATTGCCATTCACAGTGCAACAGCGCTGAAAGCTAAAAAATGGCCTGGGCAGGAAGGGGGTGAGAGTGGCCAGTATTGAGGTGGTTAAGAAACCTTTTAATGCAATTCTTTTCTGGGTCTGCCCATGTTGCCTTTTCAACTTTCACAATGCCTGTTGGCCCCTTTACCACTCAGGAAGGGTTATATCATTAGAGGTTATGGCATAAGGTACCACCATATGGATGCACTGTAGAGCGGTTGTCATCTTCCAGTGTTTATTAAAAGCTATCAGCAACATTATCTTTGTTTCAGTACTCAGTAGTACAGGATTGTTGCTACTGCCATTGCCCAATGCAAAATCAAGCAAGCACGGAGTTCATTTTAGCATCTGAGCTGTAAGCCAAAAGTAGGTGATTCATGGCATGTTTCACGTTTTTCCTGTGTGCAGCACAACAACCCTATACTTTGATAGTTGGATCATCAAAAGGATTTCTCAAGAACTGATGAGCCTCCAAACACTTTTTGTAACACGTTGCTGCTGTTTGCTATTAAGGGTACAAACTGCTAACACATCAGTGTTCTGTTCCGCTCTGTTCTGTAGCAATAAAACATTTGTTTTCTTTAAACATATGTATTCATCATGAGTCATGACACGTTAACTGTTGTTGTTGGCTGACAAATGCTGCATGGGTTTCCTTGTTTTCTAAACTCTAAAGAAAAGTTTACAAATCTATAGGTATATATTTGAAATGTTGCAAGGACGTTTGGAATGCTTCATTATTTTTTTCTCACACTCACAATTTCCAATGGTAGAAAGTCTTATACTTTACAATTTAAGTTTGAAATTCAGTATGTCCTACAGTGTGCTGTTGCTGCCAGCAAGCCAATTTGGACAGTGTTGTTTCCTTTTTCAAAATTTTTTACAGCAAATAGGCAAACAAATGCACTTGTCCAAAGCATACAAACAGAGATATAGCCACAGTGCTTAAAGAGGAAGAAAAACCCTGATGGGGTTTGCTTCCTCAATATTCCCCTGCAAAGTAGAAGCATAATTGACTACTATGCATCGCATAGTAGCCCATTATGTGTCACTTACCTGCAAACTAAGCCTGCAATGTCCAGCGATGTCGTCTGTGCAGGCAGCGTCCATCTTCAGCCCCTCTTCCTTCCGAGGCCACGACTTCGGCTCTGTGACTGCCCGGAGCCGCGTGACGTCCCTTCCGTGTATGCACGTGGGAGCCGCCAGTCACGGCACGATCACAGTGAAGGAACGGCATGGAGGCCGTTTCTTCACTGCACATGTGCCGAATGACGTTGGCAACAGCAGTACACTGTATATCTCCTAAACTGTGCAGGTTTAGGAGATATGCAGGTCACCTACAGGTAAGCCTTATGATAGGCTTGCCTGTAGGTTAAAGTGGTTGTCACGAGTTGACAACCACTTTAAGGATATTTTAGGGGATAGTTTCTGATTTGTGGTAGTCCAAAGACTAATGACTGATGATCACTACTTTAAGCACTCTCCGTGTTCCCATTGTTGATTTCTACACTCAAAGTTCATTATCGAGTCTGTTTTGTTTGATGCTATCCCCCAATTTTTTTTTTTTAGCCGTATAAGATATTATCTATTCTATTTCACTATTGACTGATTGCTCAAGATCGATGGGTCAGAATCCCTCATTGCATCTTCTGGACAATTATTTTAAATATATATACTCGTTGCTTACTGGCTGTTCTATATTCTCCATGATTTAAAGCGGAGTTCCACCCACAAATACATCTTTATATATTTCAAATCCTCTATGCATGATGAATCACCTTTGGAAAAAAAAAATGTTATACTCACCCTAAGTGCCCTGTTGCTATGTGGTCCCTATAATCTACTACTTCTACTACTTCCTGATCCGCAGCAATCCGCATCACTTCCTGCCTCGCCTGGGCTCATGGGAGATGTAAGTTATCATTTCCCACAAGTCAGTGGGCATCCCTGAGCTGTAAAATCGTGCTACTTCCAGACAGGAAATGACGCAATTTTGTGCGGGAGAGACATGTTATCTATGTTGCCATAACAACGGGGCGGGACCTTCCCCCATCGCTACCCATTGTTATAGCAACGAGACATACACTCAAGATTGAGAGGTGCATGCTGGTTACCCAGCATGCACCTTATCCAGGAAGAGACTTGAACAGGGTGCGAGTGGGCTTCACATGCCCACAGCTAAGATGGGAACTCCCAGTAAAGAAAAAGTCAGCAATGTAAGTACAAAATAAATAGGAACTCCGCTTTAAAGTACATCAATGACCATGCTGCATTGCTATTGCACTGCTGGAAAAATCCCTATGCTCTTCCAGCACACTACCTTGCCTGCTCCATGGGTCAAATTCATGCTTCCACAACCTTGGCAATAAAATCTATTAAAAAAAACAAATATATATATATATATATATATTAAAAATTGTCTTCTGATGGATACTTTGGCTCCATGTATGCTCTTCAGTTCTTCCTGGCACATAATATAGCACAACTCCAGTTTAAAAGAAATGATTCCTTAATTCTACTAACAGCTGCTGAAATAAAAATGCAGTTTCTGCTGCAATCCTAAACTTCTCCTCAGTCCCTGCAGAAACTCTGTTCAGTGCATTGGTGACCACTCCACATCCAGGCTGAATGAATGCCAGTGACATCCAACCACTTCCTGTGAGCCCAGGCTATCAATTATATGCCCCCTGGGTTTAGAGAAATAATGCAGCCTGACTCACAGTGGAATACTACATAGAACAGTGTTCACAAGTCACATTTTGGGTGCCATTCTATGCATCACTGAAGCCCACCCACTGCCTGATGCTGGAGAAGAGGAATAGCACTGTACTTAAAATGTGACTGACTGGAATGCTCCTAGAATTAAGGTATGTGTGCTTAAAATTGTAATTAAAAAGGGAGTTGGGGGGGCAGGGAGGCATGTCAGAAGTTCGGTGGATTAGGGTGTAAGCTTATTTTATTCTTGGCCTGATATGGAAAGGAATGATATGGAAAGGAATGCAATAGAGTGGCATTTTAGCCTAACCTACAAATCAATCAGGCTACTATCCATTCCAGCTGGAAAAAAGTGTAAACCAAAACAGCTGCATATTTTCACATTGTATCAGTTACCCTGGCCTCCACATTTAATGTAGCATAGTTTGTGCGATCTGAGATTTAGCTAAGAATCCATATTCTCCTTTATTATATTCACCTGGTCGCCTTTTTAGATGTACTGTTTAGGTCAAAAAAAGTTGATAAAGAACATTTTCTTTGCTTTGCCACAAAAAAAAAGATTTACTGCATAAAAGACTATAGGGGCAAAATTCACAAACTGTGGATGATTTTTACATTCTAAGCTTGGTCATTGGGAGCTCTGCTTATCATGAGCCCCTGTGGTCTCAGTATCTGCATCTCAAAAGTTTTCACATCTATATTTATTGCACAGGGCCTACAGGATACCGGTCCAGCTAAACCAGGGGTAGGCAACCTGCTGTTGTGGAACTACATTTCCCATGAGGCACTGCAAGGCTGTCAGTTACAATTATTCCCAGAGGCATGATGGGACTTGTAGTTCTGCAACAGCTGGAGGGCCGCAGGTTGCCAACCCCTGAGCTACACAGATGGGGGGTGCGGAGTAACCGACTTTGTCCAAAATGTGAAAGTGATCATGGTGATCTTATTCACATGACCTGGAGATGCCTCAGACTAGCCCGCTACTGGACTGAAGTCCTGGACACGAATTCACAGGTATATGCGTTTAGAATTCCAAGAATCTCTATTGTGTGTCTGTTGGGTGCTTTGAAGGAAGAATCTTTAACACCACAAGCTCATACTGCAATACCTAGGTTGGGGTTTGTTGCGTGAAAACAAATAGCCCAATATTGGATTGCCTCCCGAGTGCCCACCAGGCGACAATGGGTGGACAGTATCAATGACATGCTTATTTGCGAAAAGATAACATACCAGCATAGAAATGTTCCCCGCAAATTCTACTGTATGTGGCAACAATGGCTGGATGTCCTGGGCCTTGCGCCCACACAACTGGTTAATAGATTCTTCCTGGGATAGATGTCTGAATACAGTGCCCTAGCTCCATGGTAAACCTGTTTTAATGGGTCACAATTTGTAATGGTTTAATTTTACTAGTTTTTCCTTTTATTGTTCAGGTTGTATGTAAATTATATGCACTGGAGATTAGCATTAATTGTTATGTAGTTCACTGATATACATGCCTGTACTATATTTACTACGTAAGACTTTTGTTGAGTCTCGTGTGTATTTGTTACTGAAAAATTAATACAACTTTTTTTTTCTGATTAATAAAAGCTTGGTCATGAGGGAAAGTGGCCAAATCACCAGTGCAGTAAATTTGTAAATGTTCATTAATCTCAAGTATAGACTAAAATAAAAAAAACAATGGGGTCGATTAACTAAGAGTTAAATAATGGCTAATCTTATGTGGTAAAATACTGCATGTGGTAACAATTGTGCAAGGGTTCAATTCACTAAGAATTTGTAGTTAAATACCGCATGCAGTATTTGTTTGTTTTAGCGGTAATTACTGCATTCGTTAATGCAGTAATTTCCCGCATTAATCTTTTTGCTAAGGAGCGGGCCGGGACCATGGGCCGCCACATCCTTAACAACCGATGACTTATCAGCTGTCAGCGGGCTTCCCCACTCGCAGCCAAGTATTAAAAAAAGCCAACAATTACAAAGAAGTAAAAAAAAAAAACGCATGTGGTTCCCCCCCAGTCCATGCCAGGCCCTTAGGGTCTGGTATGGATTTTAAGGGGAACCCCATGCCAAAATGAAAAAAAAAAACGGTGTGGGATCCCCCCAAAATCCATACCAGACCCTTATCTGAGCATGCAGCCCAGCAGGTCGGGAAAGGGGGGGGCGAGCGAGCCCCCCACCCCAAAGCACCTTGTCACCATGTTGATGGGGACAAGGGTCTCTTCCCAACAGCCCTTCTTCTCCCTCTTCTCTCTCTGGTGATGTCTTCTTCATGTGACGTCGTAAGGGGCATTTTCTGGGTGACGTCACTGGATGGCCACGCCCCATGGCTTTAGAAGAAATGGCAGACATCGAGAGCTGGCACAACGGAGGCAGCCAGCATCGAAGGATTACCGTGTTTTTTATTTTTAGTGGGCAGCGGCGGCGAATGAAGAAGACATCACCGGACAGAAAAGGGGAGAAGAAACACCGGAGGAAGAAGACAGAGGAGGGAGAAGACAGCGGAGGGAGAAGAAACCACAGAGGAGAGCGAAGAGGGAGAAGAAACAGCAGAGGGAGAAGACAGCGAAGGGAGAAGCAACCACCAGAGAGAGAAGAGGGAGAAGAAACACCGGAGGGAGGAGAAACACTGGAGGAAGAAGAAACCACCAGAAAGAGAAGGAGAAGAAACACTGGAGGCAGAAGAAACACCGGAGGAAGAAGACACAATTTTTAATAAAGGACTTGTCAAAAACCGTTTCTTGTGTTTTGTAACACTACACTTCTTTTTTTTTGGTGAATGGGTAGGGGTACAATGTACCCCATACTCATTCACATGGGGGGGCCAGGACCTGGGGACTCATTAAAGGGAGCTCCTAGATTCCAATAAGCCCCCTGCCTGCAGACCCCCACAACCACCGCCCAGGGTTGTCGGGAAGAGGCCCTTGTCCCCTTCAAGGGGCTGTGGGGTGGGACAGAGCCCCCCTGCTCCAAAGCACCCACCCCCATGTTGAAGGCATGTGGCCTGGTATGGTTCACGGGGGGGGGAGGGGACGCTCCCTCGTCCCCCCCTTTCCTGCTCTGCTGGGCTGAATGCCCGCATAAGGGTCTGGTATGGATTCTGGGGGGGACCCCACGCCGTTTTTTTAAAAAAAAATGGCATGGGGTTCCCCTTAAAATTCATACCAGACCTGAAAGGGCCTGGTATGCATTGGGGTGACCTTTTTATGTGGAATTTACCAGCACATTTTTTTTCCCCGATAAATACCGCATAATCGTTATTTTTTTTATTGTGAATTGGACTTAGTTTACCGCATTTATGCAAATGAGTAGCATGATAACCTTATCGCATTCGGTAAACGTTAGTGAATCGACCCCAATGAAAGCTTTAACTACTATTTCCATGTCCTTAACCAGTTCAGATCCGCGCTATAGCCAAAAGACGGCTACAGCACGGCTCTGAAATGCCCGGAGGACGTCTATGGACGTCCTCCTTTGTGCACGCTCCCTGCGCGCACTGGCAGCCTGCGGCGGCGTGCTCTCGCGGCCGCCGCACGCTGCGTGGGCGTTCCCGCGGGTCGGGCGGACTCGATGTCTGCCCGAGACCCGCCGATCAACATTAGCAGCTGCAGAACGGGGAACATGGCGGTTCTCCGTTCTGTGAACGGAACATGACAGATCTACTGATCCCTGTTACTGGGATCAGTTAGATCTGTTATGTCCCAACCAGCCCAGCCCCCACACAGCTAGAACACACCCAGGGAACACAGTTAACCCCTTCACTGCCCCCTTCAGGTTAACCTCTTCACTGCCAATGACATTTATACAGTAATCAGTGGACATTTAAATTTCTGATCGCTGTGTAAATGTCATTGGTCCCAAAAATGTGTCAAAAATGTCCGACATGTCTGCTGCAATATCACAGTCCGATAAAAATCACAGATCGCCGCCATTACTAGTAAAAAAAAATAGTAAAAACTCCATAAATCAATTCCCACAGTTTGTAGGCGCGATTACTTTTGCGCAAACCAATCAAAATATGCCGATTGCAATTTTTTTTTACCAAAAATATGTAGAAGAATATATATCGGCCAAAACTGATGAATAATTAAAAAAAAATTTTTTTTGGATATTTATTATAGCAAAAAAGTAAAAAATATTGTTCTTTTTTTCAAAATCGTCGCTCTTTGTTTGTTTATAGCACAAAAAATAAAAACCGCAGAGGTGATCAAATACCACCAAAAGAAAGCTCTATTTGTGGAAAAAAAATGATAAAAATTTTGTTTGGGTACAACGTCGCACGACCGCGTAATTGTCATTCAAAATGCGACAGCGCTGAAAGCCTAAAATTGGTCTGGGCAGGAGGGGGGTTTAAGTGCCCAGTAAGGAAGTGGTTAAGAAAAAATGGTGTGACTATCACCCTCAGTTTGTCAGTAAGTGATACTATAGTACTAAAGTGATTATAAGTTGGTTAGGTGATTTAAGACACCAGGTACAAAAGTTCATGTTAAATGGAATATGTTCTATATCACCGTGAGATTTGTAAGGCTCTTATTTATTTGTTCTATTAAAAAGCCACAGCACTAGCACTTATAACCATTATGCATCCATGCAAGATTATGATTGAGTAATTACAAATTCTATTTTTCAGGAAAATAGGTAACATGAAAAACTACTTTTCAATTTAGAAAACAGAACTATCTAATAAAAAGTATGCCATATATTCCATATATGTGATTAATATGTCACTGAGACATTATTTATTAATTTAGCGAAGACACAGAATTTATATCGGCAGTATTTTAAGTGCAGTCTTATTTGGGAAGATATAGTGCTGCAATGTATTGCATGCCTTGTCAAGTCCAGACAGGATTTTACCTTCCCTTTCCTTTCACTAGAAAGACAAATGCTGTTGATAAATTGAAAAGTTGGCTATGGCTAGTAAGAAGCAGGTAGATCATCAACTAACTAAAGAAATACTACATACAGTAATGTACAAACTTGACAGCTAAAAAATATTAAATAGGTTGGGTCAACCTTTGTTCCTAATACAAAAAGGAATCTGCAATTTCAAATATTTGCTAAAGTTCTATACACATTTTATTTAGCTCTTCGTCTTTTGAATAAAAAATATTAATCAACAATCACAATGATGTAGAATTGATAAAGCTTACATAACATAATTTAGTAAAAAAAATAATTTCAAATCCAAATTAGAAACTGAGTGTTCATTATTTCATAATAAAGGTGGAGGAAAATTTGGTAAGATATCTCCTTCATCAAATATAAAAGTATAAGCTAATCAATTGTAAGCTTCCGAATTCCACAGCAAAACAATGGAAAAAACAAATGCATCTTTTGACTTGGCCTGAGCAGCCAGCTGGTTACTCTTCCTCATAGTTTGTACTTGGCTGGGACTGAAAGCTGGAGTAGTGGGAAAAGAGCACTTTTGGATTATATGTGTTTTTTTTACTAGTTTCGTAACTTCTTTTGGGCACTAGGTGAGGCAGCATCTGGTTTTGACTTAAGATCTGTTTTAACTTCTGTGACTCTCAGTACAATGCCTATAGAATCCTACAGGGACATCTCCTGATAGGACTAGCTCAAAAGATGGCCAAATAGAAGAGTATGGTGACTGACTGTGCAGGCACCACAAGATAAACACGATTTTGGCAGGACAATCTGAAGATTGCTATCAGGAAGGGAGGTTTTATTAAATCAGGGAGAAATGAAGGGTGGGCCAATGGATGACTGTACTATGCTAAAATGCCTGGCAGTGTTTCAACAGAATTGTAAGGAAGAAGGCATTGCAGCAGAGTCTATACAGAGTCTTGGGTCAAGACAAGAGTACAGCAAAATCCAAGAAATAGACTTGATTCCTAACCTGACTATTAATGAAAATTGTAGATATTAGGAGCCATAATATATATAGTGCATTGATCAGAACTATATTTTTAGTTTTCTACAATTTATTCTCCTTACTTCTATTCCAAAATCTGTACCCCCTTTGCCCACTTCCTCTTATTCATCTTGTCATCTTATGAACAACATTAAAGGATTTCCTTCAGCAAGTGTACTGACCCCATACAGGATAACCTGTGCAGTTTCGTGTCTTAGGGTTAGGTGATACTGTGCTGCTTTTTCCAGTATATAAGGGCTAAATGTCAAAAAGAAAAGATGTATCCTAAAATTTGTAGTGTTCAATACGCTTTCACAATAGTGTAATTTAAAATAATTTAAATAGACAACTATGTCTGTAATGAAAATTTCAGGAAATTACATTTTAGTATGTTTTTGGATGATGGGTAAAGAACAGAGCATGGTGAAAAGATACAAACACTATAAAATCAGAGTCATGATAAGAACTGAATTCAAGACCTCAGTTTCACAAAACAGCAATGCTACTTACACTTATCATAGGTGCAGCCCAGTCAGTTTAAAAAAGTTAGCATGTGCTGCAAAAGACATGGAAGCATGCATACTGCACCACTGCAAACATCTCAATGTTGAATGTCAGTTGTTCATACGGGGTGAACTTACTGTTTTTTTTTTTGTAAATAAATTTGCTGCACTTTAATTGTACATCCCCTAAAATCAAAGCCTTCCTGAATCAAATACTTTGATTACCGTTGCTGACTGTTTTTTGAATGTTCCACAGCTGTCGTTCATATTCCTGCTGTACTACTCAATGGATCGCTAAACCAGGTTAAGCATGTGACTATGAGTTGCCTTCATACCTGACATGAGCATGCTTAATCCATGCAAACTCACCAGAGCCTAATCCAGAATCAAATTGACAACCCAGGAGTATGCCCCATAAAAGCAAGTCAGCCAAGTCATCTCCCACAGTTCTATCCTGAGAGTGTACTTTTAGGCAAAATAGGTATTGAAGCCCCCACTCGGGGTAATGATTACTAACATGTTACAAATATGTTCTAGGATCAATAGAATATGCACTTTGACACACCTTAGAATATTATGGCTGGGTTTGGCATGCTTAACTTGTCCTGCGCTGGGAGACGCTACAGCGTTTTTTCTCAACCGGTATCAGCAAAAGCCTAGGATCCCTCCTGAAGTTGCTGAGAATTTCATCAGCAATAAGCAATGCTTATCAGAGAGTGGGCTTTTTGTCATTTCGCCTGGTACCTCTTATCATCACCCAACCAGGAGATCCCAGCCTCGGATCGGCCATCACCAGAATCTGCCTTTTCTGACCCTCAGACTGAAAAGCTGAGGGTCCATTGTTTCTGGTGAGTGGGGTTACATGAGGGGTTTGGCACCTTGCACCTTCAATCGTTTGGAGCACCTTTTGGAGCACTTTATTCACTTTGCAAGCATGAAGTCACTTTTTGGATGAATGAACTCAGTTAGCTTGTGACATTCACTTTACAATTATAGTTTGTACTTTTGACATTCACAGTTGCACTTTATGTATTAATATCTTTTCATATTGGTATGATATTTATATGTGTAGCACAAAGGGGTTGGCACTGTTTTGTTTTTCTGCTTTTCTTACACCTTTCTGTTTGTGCACTTATGCATTTTTATGCAATTTTAATGTGCATTTTTATGAGTTTTGGGCTACTTTGGTTCTGTCAGTCAACCAAATTTTGAGCAAAGTTGACTTTGCTAAAGGAGGGGCTGGTTACTATGTTCTTGAATTGCAAATAATTGCATTCTACATCAGTTTTTTAATATCCTGCCATTGCCATCATAGGACCTAAAATTTGTGTCAATGTACTAAAAAATTGACCTGTGCTGTTTTGGCCAATGTATATCAACACAGTGAACAGGTTTGAACTACCATCATTAAAAGCAATAGCATAGCTGTGGGTATGCACTGAAGGGCATTTCTCCTGTGCATGTCAAATCACCAATGTGTGAACAGGGCCTTAAAACAAATATCACCAGCTCTATTTTCCTCTTTACTATAAGGTGAAAGATACTTCATGCCTTGATTAAAATGATGAATATGGGCGGCACAGTGGTGTAGCGGATAGCACTTTCGCCTGGCAGCAAAAGGGTCGCTGGTTCAAATACCAACCATGACACTACCTGTCTGGAGTTTGCATGTTCTCCCTGTGCCTGCATGGGTTTCCTCCGGGTACTCCGGTTTCCTCCCACACTCCAAAGACATGCTGGTAGGTAAATTAGATCCTGTCTAAATTGGATTTAGTATGTGTATGAATGTGAGTTAGGACCTTAGATTGTAAGCTCTTTGAGGGTAGGGACTGATGTGAATGTACAATATATATATAAAGCGCTGTGTAAATTGACAGCGCTATATAAGTACCTGAAATAAATAAATATGATAGTTTTAAATATATATTGCAGATAATTTTTGAATTTCTTGTCACGGATGGTAGGTTTTTTTTTTGTGGCTTAGAGTAGTGGGCAAGCACTGGAGAGGCGGGGAATGAGGCCCTGTAGGAGGCCTCTCTTAACACACTGATTAGTGGACAATTTTTTAATTTTTGTTGTCAAGGATGGTGGGGTTAATTTTTTTTTTTAAGGGGGGGGGGGGGTTCACCCAGTCCACACTTGCTGTCTCCAAAGAATGCCCGCGATAGACCTAAGATTAACCTCCTCGCGCCGCCGCTATAGCCGAATGACGGCTGCAGCGCGGCTCTAAAATGCCGGGAGGACGTCAATAGACGTCCTCCCATTCGGCTCGTGCTGGGCGCGCTCCCGCGGGCGCGAGCGGCACGTGCACGCGCCGCCCGCGCCCGCGGGAGCGTGCCCGCGGGTCAGGCGGACCCGATGTCTGCCGGAGACCCGCGATCTCCTTACAGAGAGGAGGAACGGGGAACCGCCGAAGTAAACACGGCGGTTCCCCGTTCTGTGAGGGGGGCATGCAAGATCTACTGATCCCTGTCACTGGGATCAGTTAGATCTGTCATGCCCCTGTCAACCCCACCCCCCCACAGTTAGAACACACCCAGGGAACATAGTTAACCCCTTCACTGCCCCCTGCAGGTTAACCCCTTCACTGCCAATGACATTTATACAGTAATCAGTGGACATTTAAATTTCTGATCGCTGTATAAATGTCATTGGTTCCAAAAAAGTGTCAAAAACCTCCGACATGTCCGCCCCGATATCGCAGTACCGATAAAAATCGCAGATCGCCGCCATTACCAGTAAAAAAAAAATAAAATAATAAAAACGCCATAAATCAATGTCCATAGTTTGCAGACGCTATAACTTTTGCGCAACCCAATCAATAAACGCCGATTGCGATTTTTTTAACCAAAAATATGTAGAAGAATATATGTCGGCCAAAACTGATGAATAAATTTGTTTTTTATTTTTTATTTTTGGATATTTATTATAGCAAAAAGTAAAAAAATATTGTTTTTTTTCAAAATTGTTGCTCTTTTTTTGTTTATAGCGGCGATCAGAAATGACGCAGAGGCGATCAAATACCACCAAAAGAAAGCTCTATTTGTGGGAAAAAAAGGACGCCAATTTTGTTTGGGTACAACGTCGCACGACCGCGCAATTGTCATTCAAAGAGCGACAGCGCTGAAAACTGAAAATTGGTCCGGGCAGGAGGGGGGTTTAAGTGCCCAGTAAGGAAGTGGTTAAGTTATAAGAAGCATGAAGGTTTTAGATAGTTGATCTTTTCTATTATGAATGTGATATAACTGACCTGCCTATGACTGTTGTTGATTGTTTTAAAAGGAGAATTAATAAAAGAGATTTTGAAAAACAAAATTAAATATATATTGCAGATCCCTCTAATGATATAGAAATTCTGTTATTAAACATAGAAAATCAAAACATACCAGCACGTTTGTACAATATATTAGCCATGTTACCTTTTTCATTTCCAAGCTTCCCACATTAGAGGTTATGCAGAACCAAATGTATGTTGTAGTACATACAAATATTAGCTGATAAGAATTTACTGACATGAGAAGAATTCTAAATGGCTTGACATCATAGACTCTTACCACATATCCCATGATTTGGACATAATCCAGATTTTTCTTTACTATCAGTAAGGGTAACCACAGCCAAATATATCTTAGCAATCAAATGTATTATAGCATTAGTCATCAAACATCTATTGGGTATATAATTAGCACGGTTACTTCCTATAGAATAACGTTTTTGCTAGCATTGCAGTTTTCAGTTTGCTGCCAACAACCAATGAGTTGAGGAAAAAGTTTCTACTATCTATGGAAGGACATGCAAATTGGCTTAGCCGGTGAAAGGCCATTCTTATTTTAACTAATGCTATGTGTTTTTTACACTGGAAGAAGGAGCTGCCTGTCATTATGGTTACCGCTGACCTCACAATCTACTGATAAAAGGAAGCAGGCACCGTAATGATTTCCATTACATTATATTGCACTTGGAAGTGTGTAATAGATTTAATTCAGTGTGAAACTGCAATGAAAGCAGGTTCATCAGCTAGAGCAAACATTCTAGACAAACATTTGCAGCTACAGTAAATCACTTAACCACTGCATGTATATGACTGCTGTGTGTTTCATAACCAGCCTTACCGGCATTAGCAGGGTCACTGAACATGTCACTTCTGTTCTTTTTCCATGCCAGCAGGTACTCCATGCTGACATAATCTGCAGCTTCTGTATGTCTGCTCACAGCCAGCATCATCGTGTGTGCCTTTGCAATGCCGAAATGAACCTGGGCCTCTTCTATCAGCTGTATTTCTTTGAGACCGACTGCTGCCTCATAGGCTTGAGAAAAATAGTGGCACGCTCTTTCATAGCTTCCCTGGAAAATTAGCCAAACAAAAGTTAATAAATACCTACTACATTCTTACTGATGAATTATATGCCAACTTTGCATTGCAGAATTTCTTGCTACAACCTGCAATTTTTTAATATTTTAAGAACATTTTCATATTGAGTTACTAGTTAAATTGTAAGAATTATGTTGGTTGGAGTACACATATGTTGTTACTTAATAAAGTAAAAATATTGATCTTAAAGTGGACCTTGCATTCACAGTAATGTGTGACAATGCATTCAGGCATTAATCGGGGTTACCAACTACCTCCTGGCAGTGTGAGTGCAGTTCTTGATCATCTAGATCAGGGATATGCAATTAGCGGACCTCCAGCTGTTGCAAAACTACAAGTCCCATCATGCCTCTGCCTCTGGGTGTCATGCTTGTGGCTGTCAGAGTCTTGCTCTGCCTCATGGGACTTGTAGTTCTGCAACAGCTGGATGTCCGCTGATTGCATATCCCTGATCTAGATCATCCCCCTGCTGCATCTTCTAACCTTCCTCCTTCCTGCAGCATACTGGTGACAATATCTCTCTCCATTTATCTTCTGAGCTCTTTATGATGTCAATAAACCATGCCATAGACTATTCAAATCTCAGCTAGCTCACCAGGGACCGGCCGAGATTCGAACCATGTATGGGCAGGCTGATTGTACCCAATCCAGCAACTGACTTGGGTAGAGCCAGCATGTTGCATTTATAGGATGGGCAGCTAAAGCTTTTGGCAATAATCACTGTGTTCTCCCAGAAGAGCTGCCCACCCCCCCCCCCCGCAGTAGCTCCACAGGAGGGATTTCCCCATCAAAACTGGCATTGTCGATGGGGGAATCAAGCAATTTTCTTTCCTGCAATTAATTGGGGAATCAAGCGATTTTCTTTCCTGCAATTAATTCCAAGAGCTTCACATACTTTTTCTTGCCACTGTACTTGCCATTCACTAGACAGTGTCCCTTTTACTATTGCTGTAACATCCAGTGCTTAATCCAATCATAGATAGTTCGAATCCCGGCTGGTTCAGCAGGGACCGGCCGAGATTCAACCCATCTATGGGCACACTGATTGTACCCAAGTCGATCCATTGATCGACTTGGGTAACAGCCAGCATGTCAAATTTTTGCATGCCATTATTGCCAGTGGCTATATAGCCCCTAGCAATAATAATTGTGTTCTCCCAGCGGGGATGGTTCCCCTCTAACCCTCCCCCGGGAGAAAACAGTAGCTCCATGGGAGGGATTCCCCCATCAATATTGTCTGTGTTGATATGGGAATAAAGTAGTTTTCTTTCCTGCAGCCAGTGGTTGCAGGAAAGAAAATCGCACCATCTGTGACCACCGGATTTAGTATGAGTGTAGGTCAAGATCTTAGGCCAATTGCACACAAGTGCCAAAATACATGCATCCAAATGCATTTGCCGCTAAATTCTAAAGGCATCTAGAAGCATGAAATGCTGAACAGTTATTCTTTATAACTTATAGTTGTCTCTAATTATCAGTGGAACCTCTTGATAAATAAAAGGTAACAATCCTGTTTATTCCATGTATCAGGTTTTGTAGTATCACTTGCTGAAACTGAGGTTACCTCTTAAAGGAGAAGTACAGGCAAAGCTTGTTTGGCTGTACTTCTCCTGTGGATCACAGGAGTGCATTTCGTTCTGCACTCCTGTGACCCGTTTTGAGCCGACAGCAGGCTGAAGCCCATTACCAGCTGATGTCACAGAGGGGATCCAGGCTGGGGAAAGATCACAACCATATGGTCTAGATCCACCCAGATGCCTGTACTGGCATCTGGTTCAACCTCTGTGAGCCTGAGCCAGCCTCTCCTGCCCCCTCCACAGCCCAGCGCTCTAGTGAGCAGTGGAGGGACAGAGCAGACAGTGGTGACTGGCAGTTCAGTCAGCTCAGAGCGGCAGGGAGAACTGAGAAATCAGCAGTGTTTGATCGCTCACTTCTCAGCCTTAGAGGCAGAGGGGGATACCTAGGTAAGTATGATTTCTAAAACAAAAAAACAAAACTTCTCTTTTAAAGCCTATATTCGGATAGACTATAGTAGGTCAAGTTGAGCCTATTTTAATCTGTGTTGATCAATCTTTCACACCTCTGAAATAAATAATAATTGATTTTTATTGCAGTGCAACGTTGTGTGGAGTAGACAAGTTTTGCTTTTGTGCCTCAAATAACAACTGTGTGCAGTCACACATACATTACAAAGTAGTAACTTTCTGCTTTTGTATTGTTGAAAGCCACATAGTTTAGGCTGTAATTCCCCTTGAAAGCTCTGGTAACATAACAAGGGATAAGGACACCAAGGGAACTGAAGCTGTCAGTAGTTATATGTGCGAAATAGGAAGCACAAAGGCCCAGCTTTGTCATTGTACTCAGGTGCAAATCTGAACAAAACGCAGCAACTTTAATTGTAGAACATGCAATAGATTTTCTTTTTTTTGCTGTCCAGCCAGGTTTCCATATAAAAATGTATTTAACTGCATGTGTACAAGCACCATATAATGGTTTGCACTCTGTAAAGATGCCTTGTTACACAAATGGATGTCATTAGCAGAGTAATACAGGGGTTAAACCATGGCACTAATTCAATACTCTACATACTCTAAGTTGCTCATTTCTCATTAGATGCTATAGGGTTAATGTACTAAAGGCAAATAGATTGCTCAGTCTGAAAGAGAATTTGTACTTTGCAAGGAAACCTTCCCTTAGCTTAGTGAATAAGGCGAAGATCTGCTGACTTCAATCATCCAATCTTGTACAAGGAAAAATACTGTTTTGTTTTTAAATTTTCCTTGCAAGTGGCTGGGTATTCTTAAGCTATTGTTGGTATTTATACTATATTTACTAAGGGAGCATCTCCTTGCAAACTGAACAGCCTATTTGCCTTTAGTAAATCAACTCCTATGAGTAAGGCTGCATTCACACCTGAGTGTAGCGTCTTTGAGCGCTTTTCCAGTGGCGTACTAACACGGGGGCAGGGGGGGGGGCGGTCCGCCCCAGGTGCCACACATTGGGGGGGGGTGTCAGCAGGGCCGCTGGATTTGATCTCAGCAGGGGGGTGATGTAGAGTGGGTGGGGACTCCTAATTCCTGTCCACAAATATACTAACCTTCCGCTGTGCAGTTGTGTAGAAAACCTCTTCTCCGGGTCCCCTGTGTTCGGCGGGAGCCAGGAGACAAGGCAGCGGACTATTTCTTCATTTTTGGGCCGTGGATTAATCAGCCGTGGTGCTCCCGGCGGCTCCAGTGTAATTCTATTGAAGAGAACGCACTGGTCGGATTAATCCGCGGCTGCCTAAAGCCGAAAATGAACAGATAGTCCGCTGCCTGTCTCCTTGCCCCCGCCGAACACAGGGGACTTGGAGAAGAGGTTTTTCTACACAACTGCACAGCAGGAGATTAGTATATTTGTGGACAGGAATTGGGAGTCCCCACCCGCTCTACGTCGCCCCCCCCCCCCAGTTTCTTCCAGCCCAGGCCAGTTGCTCAGCTGTGGTGCCCAAGAGGAAGGGATGTACCAGCGGTCCCGGGCTCCCAACTGGTGAGGAAGGACCCACCTGCAGGACAAGACAAGCAGTGCACCTGGGACCCAGGTAGAAGAAGCTGCGGCAGACGAGGTACTGGGGGGGGGGGGGGGAATGACACATTTGGAAGGAATGACACATCTAAGGGGCCCCCTTGCTGCCCCCCAATTGATGGGCACTGGTGAGGCTGAGCTGATGGGCACTGATCAGGCTGCATTGATTGGCACTGGTGAGGCTGTGCTGATAGGCACTGGTGAGGCTGCACTGATGGGCACTGATCAGGCTGCATTAATGGGCACTGTTGAGGCTGCACTGATCAGGCTACGCTGATGGGCACTGGTGAGGCTGTGCTGATAAGCACTGATGAGGCTGCACTAATGGTCACTGATCAGGCAGCATTGATGGGCACTGGTGAGGCTGCTCTGATGGGCACTGATGAGGCTGCATTGATGGGCACTGATCAGGCTGCATTGATGGGCACTGGTGAGGCTGCGCTGATGGACACTGGTGAGGCTGCACTGATGGGTACTGATGAGGCTGCGAAGATGGGCACTGATGAGGTTGCAGCCATTGCCATAGAAACATTTGTAAAGGGGAGGAGTTAGCAAGATGGCCACGTCCATGTGGGGGCGTCAGAAATATTTCTACACTCAGGCATCTGTGACCCTAGGATCAGCCCTGTGAGGGGCATTGCTGTAGATTAGGGTACACGAGTGTTGTCCTCTGAAGAGTGAGCCAAAGTGGATCACTTTTCAGAGGGTGTTTGACAGGCGACAAGGAAGCATTATATTGCCTCCTCACCATCTGATTTAATCCCTAAAAATCTGCACCACCTTGCGTTTTTTTTGGGGGGGGGGGGTGCCAGATATAGGATCCACCCTGGGTGCCAAATGCTCTAGGTATGCCCCTGCGCTTTTCCTGCCTTTTTTGCACACATTTTTATGTGCGATTTCGCTGCGTTTTTGCGCATTTGTATGCAACGTTTTTGGGCTCTGGCGTTTTGTTATTAGCCAATAGAGAAAACTATTATCTGTTGCATCACTTGTTAGGTATTTCACCTTTTATAGCTTTTACAGTAGGTTTTATTTCTTCTTTTATTATTATTCATTTATTATAATGTTTTTTCATTAGGGTAAGGGGTTTGAGTTCATTTTAGGTTAGGGCTAGGATTAGGAGTTGGGGGTTAGGGTTATTTATTATTATTTTATTTTTATTTTATTTAATTTATTATTATTACACGAATAATAATAAATGAATAAATAAATGTAAAATAAATGCACAAATAAATAAAAAATAAATTAATTCAATAAATTAATACTAAGTAACAATAAATAAATAATTGACCCTTAACTTTAACACTTACCTATTAAAAAATAAAATAATAATAAATAACTAAACACCCTAACCCTAACACAAAAAAATATTATTATTACTATTATTATTATTGATAATGTAGTTTAATAAACTTATGAGCACAACTGTATATCATACAATCATTACATAAACACATACCACATACACTGCATCCTTCTAGATTGTAAGCTATAATGAGCAGGGCCCTCTGATTCCTCCTGTATTGAATTGTATTGTAATTGTACCGTCTGCCCTAATATTGTAAAGCGCTGCGCAAACTGTCGGCGCTATATAAATCCTGTATAATAATAATAATAATGAATTTAATATTTTTTAAGGTTAGAGGCTAATTATTATTTATTATTGTATTATTACATATCATTCATTTATTTTACTTATTTATGATGATTTAGTTATTTGTGCATTTATTTATTCATATATTATTATCAATTTTTTATTTTTATTAATTTGAGCAGAAAATCCCGCAAAAATGCACGCAGAAACGAACAAAAACACGCACATGGCACGTTTCCATTCATTTCTATGGTAATACAAACGCGCCAAAAGTGCCCAAATCTGCCCGGTTAGAGAGACAAAAAAAAGATCCAGAACTTGTTTGAGCTTCAGGCGCCTTGGAGTGGAGATGTGAACCATCTCCATAGAGAATAATTGATTTTTTTCTCCTCCAGCGTTTTTGAGCTTCAAGCAGATAATCGCTCAGGTGTGAAAGGGGCCTTATAGTTTTCTATTGCTCATTGCACTGCAAGTGTCATTGCTACTTAAAAAAAAAAAAGTACAACAACCAAAAAATGCTAAATAAAAGGCACAATAAAAAGTACAAGAGTCAAATAAAATACATACACAAACATGTTGAAACTATCACACATGTAAATTCATTTTTTTTTTTTTTTGTGGTGATAATGGAGGGCTGATGTGTGGTTATTACACTCTGTCCTACAGATGTACATTTTTTCCATTTGATGTTCATTTTAGCGTTCAAAAGACGTAAATTAAATGCAAAATATTTCATACCATAATGTATTATACTCATACACATTTTTATTCCGGTAAAATTACTTTATTTATTTCCTTGTATTGCTTTTTTTTATGCATTTATATGCTGTTTATTTGTTAACAAACTGTAATAGGATAAAGAATTCCAGAATGACTAATTACGCTATTGGATACCTCTATGTATCTTTAATAGCAGGTGAGATACAAGGAATATTAAAGGTCTGTCAAACTCAGTCTATCTGCAGGGTGCTGCTCATACATACTGAATCTATAATAATCTAGACATTCCAGCCATGACTAACTTAATGAGATTTTCTTTTTTATCTTTCTGTATCAAACGATTTTTTTCCCCAATGGTCATCTTAATGGACTTGAGAACAGCAAGAATTGGTGAAATAGCTTAGCTCCTTTAAAGACCCGTATCACACACCATATGTCACAAACTTTAACTGCTTCTGCTTTCACTTGGGTTTTAAACATCACAGGTCCGCCCCCATACTGTGTCAAAAGTCAGTCTGGGATCATGATCCTGAAATCTTCCCTGGCTGGAAACTCTAGCAAGCAGGATGCCATGAGCACGGGCTAATCTTGCCATAATCATAACTGGCAATTAGCACACTCTAACCAGCTGTCAAGCAGCAGACCGCAAAGAGTGACTCTTCCATTTAAACGACCAGGAAAGCAGTGTGTGCACTTTTTTCAAAGCTGTTCTTTCCTACAGGGAATTAAATGACACAAAGAAGTCACCAACATTACCACTTCTACAGCACAAATGGCAGGCAGTTGCACACACTGCTCTACCCTCAGCAAGCAGATAACTTGCAAAATACACATACAAGGTGCAGTTGTCAAAAAGCATGCAATGTCAGTTGTGCCTGCTATATATAACAGGCACATTAAAAACTAACTAGGAAAAAAATATACTAAAATCCTCTTTTTCTTTGCAGGCAGTTTGTGGGTGCTATCTGTGCCCCTAATGCTATAAAGGTGGTCTGCTGTTACTAAAAAATCTGTTTTTAAAACTACAGTTATATCTTTAGGTGTCTCAGACCCTGCTAAAACATGTATTGACTGATCTTGGTACACTTTTGTAACACCACCCAAGTATTCACGACATATGACATGAATATGTGGTAATTACTCATCAATTAATAAATTGTGCTTTATGCATACTCTACCTTCCAATGTTTAATTTTTTTTTATTTAATTACAGTAAATGCTTAGGATGCAGTGTCCCAGGGGCGGCCCGTCCATTGAGGGTGCACGGTTGCTGCCCCCTCCTGTGCATGCATCCGGCCCCTTTCAGGACACCGGCGCATGAATTCCAATGGGGTGGAAGTAGTTTTTTTTAACCACAGATTAGAGCCAGAAGCTCTAATAGGCTTCAATATAGGGTGGGCTCGAGGTGCAGAGAGCACCCAGATGCAAATGAATATTCACTGTTGTAGAATGAAGTAAAATGGTCATTACATTCTTTATCAAGTACTATATTATAAATCTGTTAAATTCCAGGTATGGATATGGAGGAGAGGACTCGGAGCCGAGCCACTGTACCACTCTGCCTCCGATGGGGTAAGCGCCGGACCGACCGGAAAACAACAGGGGGTGGGGTGGTTGTTTACTCCCCCCCCGTCCAAAAAAAACCACCAGCCGCCACTGCAGTGTTCCAATACCATGATATCTTTAACCACTTGCCGACCGGCGTCTGATGACGACAATGTGGCTCATTATCGCAAACCGCCGTCATATGATGGCAGCTGTGATAACTAGCACTGTGAGCACGCGCGCGCTGCCGGAAGCACGCTCACTGCGTCCGGGGGGGCCAGGGAGCGAGTATGGCGGACTCAATGGCCGTCGGCTACCCGCGATGCCCCCCCCTGCAGTGAGAGAACAGAGGTCCGTGTATGTAAACAGGGATCTCCGTTCTCATAGAGGGGGAAGGGCTGTGATCACAGGCTTCCTGTATACGGAAGCCGTGATCACTCCCCTCCCCCTGCCAGCCCACATAGTTAGAACACACCCAGGGAACACAGTTAACTCTTGTAGTGCCCCCTGCAGGTTAACCCCTTCACTGCCAATGGCATTTACACAGTAATCAGTGAATTTTTATAGCACTGATCGCTGTATAAATGCCAATGGTCCCAAAAAAGTGTCAACATGGTCCGACATGTTCGCCACAATATCGCAGTACCACTAAAAATCGCAGATCTCCGCCATTACTAGTAAAAAATAAAAAAAAATAAAAACCCCAGCAATGAATTCTCATTATACCTAAACGCAGCAACTTTTGCGCAAACCAATCAATAAATGGCGATTGCGTTCTTTTAACCAAAAATATGAGGAAGAATATAAATTGGCCAAAACCGATGAAAAAAATATGTTTTTTTATATATTTTTTGGATTTGGATTTTAGCAAAAAGTAAGAAATATTGATTTTTTTTGCAAAATTTACATTTTTTTTAAATTTATAGCGGCAATCAGAAATGACGCAGAGGGGATCAAATACCACCAAAAGAAAGCTCTATTTGTGGGAAAAAAAGGACGCAAATTTTGTTTGGGTACAACATCGCACAACCGCGCAATTGTCAGTTAAAGCGACACAGTGCCGAATCCCAAAAAGTGCTCTAAAGTGTGAAATCCTTCTGGGGCTGAAGTGGTTAAAAAGCTAGAATGAAGTAAAATGGTCATTACGTGTTTTATCAAGTACTATATTTAGAATCTGTTAAAGATGAATTCCAGGTAGGGATATTTTATACATAATGGGGTTGATATTCTAAAACTAGAGAGTGCAAAATCTGGTGCAGCTGTGCATGGTAGCCAATCAGCTTCTAACTTCAGCTTGTTCAATTAAGCTTTGACAATAAAACCTGGGAGCTGATTGGTTTCTATGCAGAGCTGCACCAGATTTTGCACGCTCAGTTTTAGTAAATCAAACCCAATGTAAATAACATACCTGGCCGATGATCATTGAAGCTGGACATCATGGTAGTAGACACTGCTAGATCACTTATCTCCACTCACTCCTGGGTCTAGTGCTGAGCGGCTGGTTTGCTGCATTTTGGACACAGAAGGTCAGCTACTCAGCATGGGCACCATCCAGAGAATGCAAGGCATTCTCTGATTGGCTGAGGTGGAGAGGTGAGGCAGTGATAGATCATCAGTGAGGGAAACAGACAGGTGGGTGGTTTAGTAAACTAAATAACAAGATCTGCACTGATCCGAATTTCACATTTTGTCTCTTATTTTTAAAAAGTTCAGTAGCGTATAGCAAAAGATTGTAATTGTAAATAAGTTAAAATTACTGCAATATATGTAATCAATTTTTTTACAAAGCTAGAGTTTCACTTTACACATCACAAAACTGAGTAATTATTCACAGTGATCCACCCCTGAAAGAATCAATACTTACTCTTGCATTGAAAATGTCTCCAAGGCAAATACACGTCTCTACATAGCTTTGACATAAATTGCTGTTTCTGGCGACTTCCAGAAAGTTTTCCAAGTACTTAATGCTTTCCACTATTTTTCCTTGGCTGAAAAAAAAAAAAGAATCCAATAATTTTTGCATTCAGATAAATAATATTTCATTCTAGGATTGCATAGGATAGATTACAGAATTCAGTGATCTTAGGAATCAGCTCCATCTAGCTGCTCTCAGCACATGTTGGACTATAGGGGGCATTTACATTTCTGTGCACAGAGCTGGGTAACCAGCTGCTGAATAACTATAATTTTTCACCTTTGCTTGGTCTGTCATCCCCACTTGTGCCTCCACCTATGTAGACTGCATCTACTGCTTAGTGACACAATATTACTGCTGCCTGCCTCCACTTCAAGTGTCCACTCACAGAATGCCCCTGCTGTCTGTGTAGTAGATGGTACATAAGTATAGGTAGTGATGAGAAACAGCTGTGATGGGACATTGTGCTGTTTAGAATATATATATATATATATACACTGTGTGCAGAATTATTAGGCAAATGAGTATTTTGACCACATCATCCTCTTTATGCATGTTGTCTTACTCCAAGCTGTATAGGCTCGAAAGCCTACTACCAATTAAGCATATTAGGTGATGTGCATCTCAGTAATGAGAAGGGGTGTGGTTTAATGACATCAACACCCTATATCAGGTGTGCATAATTATTAGGCAACTTCCTTTCCTTTGGCAAAATGGGTCAAAAGAAGGACTTGACAGGCTCCGAAAAGTCAAAAATAGTGAGATATCTTGCAGAGGGATGCAGCACTCTTAAAATTGCCAAGCTTCTGAAGCGTGATCATCGAACAATCAAGCGTTTCATTCAAAATAGCCAACAGGGTCGCAAGAAGCGTGTGGAAAAACCAAGGCGCAAAATAACTGCCCGTGAACTGAGAAA
>BLSH010023060.1:460931-471304 GCA_018402905.1 Glandirana rugosa
CCAGCACCTGTGACACGACGTCGAGTCAAAGTCCCAGAACCGATAGAAGAATTTCCGAACCGGCAGAAACACTTCTCGTTGTTAAGAAAAAAGTCTAGGAGTCTCTCAAGAAACGGTAATCCACGGTACAACTTGATCAAAATAACTCAACACACAGCCATTAATGTCTAAACCGCTGGCAACAAAAGTGAGTACACTCCTAAGTGAAAATGTCCAAATTGGGCCCAATTAGCCATTTTCCCTCCCTAGTGTCATGTGACTCGTTAGTGATACAAGGTCTTGGGTGTGAGTGGGGAGCATGTGTGTTAAATTTGGTGTTATCACTCTCGCTCTCTGATACTGGTCACTGGAAGTTCAACATGGCACCTAATGGCAAAGAACTCTCTGAGGATCTGAAAAAAGAATTGTTGCTCTTCACAAAGACGGCCAAGCCTTTAAGAAGATAGCCAAGACCCTGAAACTGAGCTGCAGCACAGTGTCCACGACCATACAGCTGTTTAATAGGACAGGTTCCACTCAGAACAGGCCTCGCCACGGTTGACCAAAGAAGTAGAGTGCCAGTGCTCAGCGTCATATCCAGAGGTTGTCTTTGGGAAATAGACGTGTGAGTGCTGCCAGCATTGCTGCAGAGGTTGAAGGTGTAGGGGGTCTTTCAACCTCTTCAACTTCTGCAGCAATGCTGGCAGCACTCATACGTCTATTTCCCAAAGACAACCTCTAGATGTGACCCTGAGCCTGTGCATTCAACTTCTTTGGTCAACCATGGCGAGGCCTGTTCTCAGTGGAATCTGTCCTGTTAAAAAGATATAATAAAATATTTACAAAAATGTGAAGGGTGTATGCATTCAGAAGAGGGAGGTTGAAGCTCACCTAAACGCAGCAGCTCCTAAACTCTGGTAAATGCCTATGTGTACATTGACAAATAGGCTTTTATGGAGTTGAGTTTAAGGGCTTCGGCAAAAAAATGGCAAAAGCTCCTAAACTCAAGTTTAGGAGCTGTCAAAGTAGGCTAGTGTACATGAAGCCTAAGTCATTACAATAGACATGCACATTGTTATTAACCTGATAATACACAAACAATTCTAGTTTCTCATGCCAATATTGAACACACCCATTAAACATTCACAGCGCCAGAAGATAACGTAAGTGAACCTTTGGAGTTAATAGCGGTTCGAAAAAAAAAGGGAATGCTGGGGTATACAAGATTTAAAATGAAGAATATAGATGTCACCACTTAAATTGTGATAACAAATATTACATGAAATATAAAAACATAAGGTAGCTCCAAATACAATTCAGTAAACATACGCTCCTAGGTTTGTAGTAACAAATTTAAAATTATCATACAAAACCTCCAATAAGTATTGAATACAATTTAAATATAGAAAGTGCAACATGCTAATTAAGTCCACAATGAATCACCAAGAAAGTTAAAGTGTTTGTAAAGCAGAAGGTTTTTTTTATCTTAATGCAGTCAAAGCATTAAGATAAAAAGCCTTCTGCATGCAGCAGCCCCCCTCAGCCCCCCTAATACTTTCCTGAGGTCACTCTCTGTCCAGCAATGGCACAAACGTCTCAACCATCCAAGAATCTCCCTCCCTGATTGGCTGAGATACAGTAGCGGCGCCATTGACTGCCTCTGATGTCAATCAAAGTCAGCTAGCCAATCAGGAGACAGAGGGGGCGGGGCTCTGTGCCTGTATGGATACAAGGAGCTGTGACTCGGCTTGGGTGTCCCCTAAGCAAGCTGCTGGCTGTGGGAGCACTGAACAGGGGCGGGGGGGGGGGGGCAGGAGCACAGAAGAGGGACCCAAGAAGAGGAGGATCTGGGCTGCTCTGTGCAAATCCACTATACAGAGCAGGTAAGTATAACATGTTTGTTATTTTTATAGGAAAAAAAACAACGCTTTACAATCACTTAAAGACAAATGATTCCAAAGAAAGTCCAATTCCGAGTGTTATTTCTCTTAGGTATATTATTAATATGATGACTTGATAGATTCTATGCATAACTCCCAAGCAGTGTTGCCAACCTCTCGCAGCGGTTTTTACTGGCACAACTTGGAAAATTTACTGGCGGAGCATATTTTTTACTGGCAACCTGAAAAATAACAGAACTCCTATTAAAAACTAAGGCAATTGATATTCAAACACAAGATGGAAACACTGACAATACCCATATCAATAATTTGCTTGGTGTACACTTAAAAATTCAGCACAGCATGTCAAATAATGAGACCCTGATATTCATAGACAGTTGTAAAAATCACAGATTTTTACAAACTGTCAGTAAATTTACTGGCGGTTGGCAACCCTGCTCCCAAGGTGTATTTCAGGAATTTTTGACCATTCCTCTACAAAACTGCTTCTGCTCAGACACATTTGTAGGATGTCTGGTGTGCACCGCTCTCTTGAGGTCATTCCACAGCATTTCTATAGGGTTAAGGCCTGGGTTTGACTGCGCCATTCCAATAAGCACATTTTTATTTTATAAAGCCAGTCTGTGCTGGATTTACCAGGTGTATCAGGTTTAAGGAGGAATTAAAATGTGTGGTGGAGTCTGGATATAGATCAAGGGTCTTGACTAAAAAGGAGAGGATGTACTTGATACCTAGTTCTTGTAGAATTTCTATTATTTATACGTT
Organism: Glandirana rugosa; assembly: GCA_018402905.1. NCBI lineage: Eukaryota > Metazoa > Chordata > Amphibia > Anura > Ranidae > Glandirana > Glandirana rugosa. The sequence goes on from BLSH010023060.1 coordinate 463,577, forward strand.
GCCTAAAATGCTCAAAAATGTACAGTCCTCACCAGTACGCACAATCGTAAATGGGATTGGGTCAGTGTCAGCTATTCTGGGGGATTATCTGGATACGTTTCTTCAGTCTAGTATCATGCAAACTAAGGCCTATTTAAAAGATATAAAAAAAATTGTTAAAGCTAATGAAGGAAGTAAACTTTGTCATTATACACCATTATTCAGCATGAAGATGCATTCCATATGCTCAGAAAGTTTTTTTAAGAAGGTCTTAGACATTCATCTGTTCCATAATTATTTTTTGTTATCAAAATCAATTTTATTTACAAAGAAAGGGTGTTGTTCTCACAAGCACTAAATTTGCACCCAACCCTGGGAATATTTTTATGACAGAATGGGAAGACAAATGTGCTTTGAAAAGTCTAGACCACAGTTATTATTTTATCAGAGGTTTATTGATGATCATCTCCTGATCATGTGGAATCAATACATTCCTTCATGGTGGAAATTAACATTAATAGTAATAATATTAAGCTGGCAAATCAACTAAGTAAAGAGGAAATTACTTTCCTAGAGGTAACTATTTTGAGAGAGGGAATTGCACTATCAACAAAGGTATATTTCAAACCTATAGACCGCAATAGCTATCTTTCTGTAAATAGTGGCCATCATCCGCCATGGCTGAGAAATATCCGAAGGGACAGGTGATGAGGGTCAATAGGTATTGTACGAATGATTCTGACTTTGTCATCCAATCTCAGGTCATTAAAGAAAAATGTATTTAGAAAGGGTATTCTTATAGGCAACTGGATAAAATAATACAGGAAGTGTTAGCATTATCTGGAGAGGATTGTTTGCAGTAGAGGGTGAAGCAGGATGTTAACAGTGAGCATCAATGGGGATTCATATCTAATTTTCACTACTAATTTAGGGAGGTGGAATCCATATTTAGAAAACATTGGCACATAGTACGTATGGAGAGGATTTTGGGAACGGTGATGCCAGTGGCACCCCCTTTCATATACAGAAGGGCCCCAAAATTTGGGGACAGGGTGGTTAAAAGGATATTGAACCCCCAATGAGAAATTATTTTTTCACTAAAAGAAAAGGCTTTTTGCAGTAAATGCAAGGTATGCAGATGTGCAAACAGTAATGTAAAGAGGCAGGACAATTTGTGTCCAATATGGATAACAAGAAACATCAGATTTCTGAATTTATCACTTGCAATACGACACATGTGGTCTATATCCTGTAATATGTGAGCCACACTATACGTCCTCTGAGAAAATGCATTGCTGAACATGTGCAGGACATTGTGAATGGTTTTAAACATAGTGTATCTTTACATTTTATGCAAGCACATGGTAGAGACCCCTCTGGTTTACAGTTTTGGGGGTTGATAGAGTGTATCCTTCCTGGGGAGGAATCAACAGGGTCAAGGACCTCTCCAGGAGGGCAGCTAAATCCTATACATATACATATTGGTTCTCTTAACCCAGGTGGACTAAATATCGAAATTGATATAAATCGATTTATAAGTGATTACTGTTTTTTAAGGCAATATCTATTTAGTTATATTTAACCCAATTTATTTGCCACATTAACACCGATCATGTTTATTCTTCCCAGTTTCACATTAGGTCTCATTTGTAGTTCTGAGGAGTTATTTTAAAGCATTGATTTTAAAATAACGATCTTAAAATTAACATGTGTTTACTCATATTTTTTTGTTTGTATGGAGTGATTTCTTGCCAGCATTAAGTTGTGCTATTTATCCGTATTAGTCTAATATATACAGAGAGAGAATACCCACCTAGTCTGATGTTTAGAATCTTGCTAGCTTGTATCAGGACTATGTGATGCCATGTTTTAACTTGATGAAGGTTATACCCAGATAGCAAGCAAATGAGCTGCAAGTTTCAAATGTCTTGCTAAGCTATTACTAGACTTGCCAGGCTTCACAAGTTTGTTGCACAACTGCAACAAGTCCGCATTACATGACTCCAGGTCAACTTTCTTTGCAAACATTCTGTAAGTCTGCTGCAAGTTCTGGTTTAGTTATGTTGTACAATATTCATCCCACCACAGGGGTCACTGTGGCTGAATTTTCATCTTTGCTTACTGCTGTGTGTAAGTTGTTTCTTTCATTGGTGCTGGCAGCCATAGATTCACTTTGGAAGTGGTGTGCAGAGAGGTGAGTGGTAACCATGAGATCTGATATGGAGTTCAGGGAGGTATAAATCAAGGAGTGACTAACCCTAATATCTTATTGGTGTAGCACAGTTTGGAATGTTTTCCCTGTTTATATGCTGAGATTTTGCAGAAAATGTGTGTATGTATGGACTGTGTTGTAGAGAGCCATGTACCGTACTGTATACAGAGAGATCCATCCATTGTGTTGTATATGCAGATCCATGAATTGTGCCCTATATAAAGATCCATGCACAGAGATCAGTGCATTGTGATGTATATAGAGAGATCCATACATGATATTGTTGAGATGAATGCACTGTACTGTATACAGAGCTCCATGCATTTTGTCATATATAGAGAGATTCTTACACTGTACTGTATACAGAGATGTATGTATTGTGTTGTATATAGAGAGATACATGCATTGTGTCATATATAGAGAGATTCTTACACTGTACTCTATACAGAGATTTATGTATTGTGTTGTATATAGAGAGATCCATACATGATATTGTCGAGCTGAATGCACTGTACTGTTTGCAGAGATCCATGCATTGTGTCATAAATATAGAGAGATTCGTACACTGTACTGTACATAGAGATCCATGTATTGTGTTGTATATAGAGAGATCCATGTATTGTGTTGTATATAGAGAGATCCATGCATTGTGCTGTATATAGTAATCTATGCATTGCACTGTATACACAGTGATCTGTGCATTGCAATGTTTACCCAGAGATCTGTGCATTGCAATGTTTACCCAGAGATCCGTGCATTGCACTGTATACACAGAGAGCTGTGCATTGCATTGTATACACAGAGATCCATGCATTGCACTGTATACACAAAGATCTGTGAATTGCACTGTATACACAGAGATCCATGCATTGTACTGTATATAGAGAGTCATGCATTGTACTGTATATAGAAAGCTTCATGCATTTTACTGTAATATGCAGATCAATGCATTGTATTGTATATAAAGAGCCATACATAGTGCTGTATATGGAGAGATCCATACATAGTGCTCTATATAGAGAAATCCATACATAGTGATGTATATAGAGAGATCCATACATTGTACTGTATATAGTGATCTATGCATTGCGCTGTATACACAAAGATCCATGCATTGTACTGTATATTGAAAGCTTCATGCATTTTACTGTAATATGCAGATCAATGCATTGTACTGTATATAAAGAGCCATACATAGTGCTGTATATAGAGAGATCCATACATAGTGATGTAAATAGAGAGATACATACATTGTACTGTATATAGTGATCTATGCATTATAGGGCTGCAATTAATGATTATTTTCATAATCAATTAGTTGGCCGATTATTGTTTTGATTAATTGGATAATAACCTTTAAAAAAGTGTGCTGTATAATTTAGTTAATATGTAAAGTTTTTTTAAAAAAAGGCAATTTATTCTTAAATATCTCTATGCAGTGGTAAAAATAAATAATCAACTATATGGTTAGGGAGCAAAAACTGTAATCCACTCTGAGAATAACAGGCAGAAGCATATATATTAATAAATACATCCAGAAGTAGGATATATGGGTATTTTTTCACTAGGAGTCAGACATGAAGCTATATGAAGGGTGGAAGAGAGATAGAAATCTTTTATATTAACCACTTGCTGACCTCCTTACATGCACAAACGGTGGCAAGTTGGATCCGCAGCACAGATTACTGACTATAAACAGCGATCCACACAGCCACAGTAGCAGGCAGGCGCGCACTGCCGGCGTCACGCTCTCATGCCCGCCGCACTCTGCAGGAGTGTGGCCGCGGGTCGGGCAGACTCGATGTCCACCGGCGACCCGCGATTGCCTTCTGGAGAGAGAGAACAGGGAACCGTAGATGTAAACACAGCGGTTCCCCGTTCTGACAGGTGGCATGACAGTGATCTACTGATCCCTGTAATCGGGATCAGTTAGATCTGTCATGCCCCTGCCAGCCCAGTCCCCACACAGTTAGAACACGCCTAGGGAACATAATTAACCCCTTGCTTACCCCCTGCAGGTTAACCCCTTCCCTGCCAGTGACATTTCCACAGTAATCAGTGTTTTTTTTTTTTTTTTTTAGCTCTGATCGCTGTATAAGTGTCAATGGTCCCAAAAAGGTGTAAAAAATGTCCGATCTGTCCGCCGCAATATCGCAGTCCTGATAAAAAAAAATCGCAGAACGCCGCCATTACTAGCGAAAAAAAAAAAATAGTAAAAACCCCATAAATGAATTCTCATGATTTGTAAATGCGGCAACTTTTGTGCAAACCAATCAATATACGCCGATTACAATTTGTTTTACCACAAATATGTAGAATATATAAAGGCCAAAACAGATGAATAAATGAGTTTTTCTATATTTTTTTTTTTGATATGTATTATAGCAAAAAGTAAAAAATATTGTTTTTTTCCAACATTGCCGCTCTTTTTTTGTTTATAGCGGTGATCAAATACCACCAAAAGAAAGCTCTATTTGTGGGGAAAAAAAGGACATAAATTTCGTTTGGGTACAACGTTGCACAACTGCGCAATTGTCAGTGAAAGGGATGCAATGCCAAATCGCAAAAAGTGCTCTGGTCAGGAAGGGGGTAAATCCTTCCGGGCTGAAGTGGTTAAAGTAGTACTAAAAGCTGAGACTTTTTTTCCATGGATATAATCATTTTAAAATAATGCACAATACTGGTAAAAGTTTACTTAAATGTAATTGTAATGCCTTCTATTACCTCCAGTCTATCAGCCTCCACCTTCTCTGGATTCAGATTCTGATCTTCCTGCACACAGTCTTTAAAGTAATTTTTTTTAAAACAACAAACATGTCCTACTTACCTGCTCTGTGTAATGGTTTTGAACAGAGCAGCCCGGAACCTCCTCTGGGGCCCCCCACCAACACTTCTGGCTCCTCCTGCCTTCAGAGTGCCCCAATATCAAGCTGTAAAGTATAGTATAGAGTGCCCCTATAGCAAGGTAAAAAAACTTCTACCTTTAGAACCCATCACTTCCTGCCCAGGACTACATGTCCCATGAGGCATTGCTCCTCACACATTCACATTCACAAGTTCTCAGGCACTTACTGACATGTATGGATGGTGTACTGAGCTGTATTTGTGCTGCGCTGTGTCTTCTGACATGTATGGAAGGTGTACTGAGTTGTATGTCTGCTGCACTGTATTTCCTGATATGTAAACAAATAATGCACTTTGTATGCAGGCCGACTAATCGGCTGGCCGATTAATCGATTATGAAAATAGTTGACAACTATTTTCATAATCAATTAGTTGTCAATCAATCGATTGGTTGTTTTGGCCCTAATGCATTGTGCTGTATACACAAAGATCTGTATATAGAGAGCCATGAGTTGTACTGTATATAGAAAGGTTCATGCATTTTACTGTAATATGCAGATCAATATACATTGTATATAAAGAGCCACACATAGCGCTGTATATAGAGATCCATCCATTGTACTGCTTACAGAGAGATCCCTTTCATGGGAAATAGGAAAAGGTGGATACTTTTGTCACCATCTATATCGGGCTCACCTCACTCTATAGAGGTCTCAGGTCACATGACCTTTCTGGTCTAGGCTTCCCCTATATCGCTGACAGTAAAGCAGAGAGATGAGAGGAGGGTTTCCCCAGTACTGGTTCCTCTATTGTGCTGTATTGAGGTTGGTCTATAAATGGCTAGATTTACCTCTTACATTGTGTGCAATGTCTACCTCTTACATTCTGTTGACTCCTTCTGTAGCTTTATTCTTGGCTGGCTATTTTCTACAGTCTCGGTATTTATGCATCAGCTGCCCCTCGATCTGAAAACACAGCGATTCCCATCATAGGATGCCCTGTATATTTGTGTATATGTGTGTTAGCACTACCACCGCTGGGGCTGCAAGTGAAAGGGTTCCTCACTGCTACACAGCCAGTCAAACCACATTTCCTTCTTTCATCTTGAAAATCAGTCTTTGGCTTGCCCATTACAGGCAGGAACTCTCAGTCCCTTTGCGAAAGTAGCACACATGGAGTGAACAGCACAACACATCTCCTTCTGCTCCCCTGTGGCCACTGATCTCAGTTCCACTTGCTTGCAGAGCACTACCCCACCTGGCTGCCACCAGCCACACCTGGCTGCTTCTTTTCCCAGTCCTCCTGCCTGACTTTCTGCCCCAGTCCTGCCTGATGGACACATACACGTGGAGATTTCTCAAGTTTAAATGAAGACTTGGCACACCGCTGTCTTCAAGAGAGACCTGCTACAGCTGGCAGTCCCTCCCCTTGTCTGTCCCTGCACCGTGCTGCTCTACTCATGGTCTCTCCTTGCTCTCTCTGCTGCCTCTTCGGTTGGAATCCCTCCAACTGCCTCCTGTGGTGGGATCCTTCCAGGTCAGCCTCTCGAGCTCCAACCCGAGACAATCCCCCCCAGTGGGGGTCCTTCAAGGGTCATGACAGCCTCTCCTCAGCACTGCTTCTCCATCTTCCACCCGACTCCCCTGCTGGCATGGCCCATGTCTATTTATGGGTTTCCCAGTCCCATGCCAGGCTCACTCCCGGGGATTAGCTGAGGACCAATAAATATTTAAGGCAGCCCCTCCTAACCTACACATACTAGCTCCAGAACATTATCCAATATTCTAGAAACAGGGGGAGGCTTCAGGGAGATGCCAGGATGAGTCATCCAACCCTGGCTTCTAATAACCCTGACCCAGATTCATTGACTCAGGTTTATCCCAGAACCAGACAAATGCTTTTACCTGCACTATACTTCTAGTAGCACACACTAGAGAGTGCTACATGTGTATGTGTCACCTGTGGATCAGTGCGTCCGTGTCACTCACCCCCCACTCTTCTCTTTCTCTCTCATTCCTATAGTTATCCTTCTCCGAGCTGTGTCACTTACTCCCACTCATCCCCTTTGGACCTGAGCAGGGAGAAGGTCACAGTACTGAAGCTGCAAAGTGATCCGGAGCTGCATATTGTTCTCCAAGAAGTAAAATAAGTAGAAAATACCGGCTCCCAATCACAAAATGCTAAATTTGCCTTAAAAGTGAAGAGCAGAGCATGAGCCAACTGAGATTTGAGACTTCATATTGGATATTATGAGGATCCCATCCCCTCTTACCTTGTTTAACTACTTGCCAACCATATACTGTACATATATGATGACAAGGTGTCTCTCCTGTACAGGATCACCTACCGCTCCCGCTGTGAGCAGGTCCGGTAGACTCAATGTCCGCCGGGACCCGCCGACCGTTCGGGACAGAAGCAGAACAACTGTCTGCCTATGTAAACAAGGCAGATTGCCATTCTGTCAGTAGGGAAGGTAGTGATCATGTGTTTCTGCAAACAGGGACATGGATCTCTGCTTCTCATAGCACCTCCCCCACAGTGATCAAGCACATTTTAGGCACATGCTTAACCCTTTGATCGCCCATGATGTTAACCCCTTCCCTGCCAGTGTCATTAGTACAGTGACAGTGCATATTTTTTAGCAGTGATCACTGTATTAGTGTCACTGGTCCCCAAAAAAGTGTCAAAAGTGT
>BLSH010023060.1:541212-560893 GCA_018402905.1 Glandirana rugosa
TTTCAGAACTTAACACGTTTCTTATCCGAGTATATCACTGTACCGACGACTACTACGAGGGGGTCCTCTACACAGGTACTGTCGAGCTCGAATGTCCTACACCCGACCTACTGTAACCTACAGTCGGACTTTTTCCTGTATGTTGGGTTACTCCCATTTTCCTTCCTTTTGCAGACCTCTAGGACTTTCCAGGACTTTGTTACAGCCATTTTTGTGCCTAAAAGTTCGGGTCCCCATTGATTTCAATGGGGTTCGGGGCCCGAGTCAAACCTGCCGAACCCGGACTTCCAGAGGTTCGATCAACTCTGCTCATATTGCAATACCTTGTATCCAGCACAGAGTGCTTGAGCAAGGGTTGTATGTCCTTTTTCAGGCTGACATCCAATGTCATCCAGCCCACATCCTGTAAGCTCGAGCTGTCATGGACACATCTCCTGGGGGAGCATCATCAGCAGCCATGTCACTATATGAGCCTATTCTTTGCACAATTCAAGACTTTTTATTTCAATAATTTTCATAAAATTTTCAAAATGTACTCACAAGCATTCAATGTAAATGAACAGAGATAGTATGTAGGCGTCCCATTACCGTTGAATTGGCATTGTATAAAAAAGGTCTGTTCTAACAACCTTAATGCATACTAGAGATTAAGTAATCCTAGGGACATCCAATTCCCGCACCCTTCACTACTTTTCACCATTATAGAAGAACAGAAAAGGGAGAGAGTTCTGCATACCACATAACTTACCAGAATACAGATGGAAAAAAAGGTATTTAAACAAGTGAGGTGAGAGGGGTGGCTTGTAGAAGTGTGTGTGTGTATTGGCGGGGGGTCTTAAGGCCTATGGGAGTGGGAATCCACAGTCGTGCTTTAAGTGTACTGAGAAATGTGAGGACAGTGAAGTGGCTACTGTCAACTGTGTTTGCTAGGAGTTCTGCTTTAAGAAGGCAAGCATATCTTTATGTTGATGTACACTTTACTATTTTATCAGTGATGTGTAGAATGGTTCAAATGTATATTTACCTGCTATGGCTGCAAAGCTCTTGGGTAGATACTGCCACTTTCACTGCAATAAGCACATGTGGCTGAAGAGAAACTTTGTGAAAATGATAAAGATTGCCAGGTGATAAAAAAAATGCTCATTATTTTCCTAACTGTAGCAGAACTATGACCACTTTACCCAACCCAATTGCTATTTTCATGAAAAACATGTTGTAAAGGGACAATTTCGTATCTTTTTTAGGGTCCTTTCACACATGGGCGGTCAATTTTGATGGACTCCATTAGCTCAGCAGGGATCGATCTGTTGATCCCTGCTGAGCCGGCAGATGACAGGTCCGTCTCTGCTCACTGTGCAGAGATGGACCTGTCAGAGCTCCTCTATGGGGAGATCGGATGAAAACGGATCCGCCTGTCCGTTTTCATCTGATTCCATCCGATCTGATCCGCCAGACGAATGGAAAATAGCATTGCCATCCGTCTGGATTTAGCGGACTGGATCGGATGAGATCGGACAGCGGCGGATATCAGTGGACATGTCACAGCTGACATTTGTCACTCCATAGAGGTGAATGGAGCGTCCAATCAAGTCCGCCTGAAAAACTGACCGCATGTCTGAAAGGGGCCTTAAAAATTAAAAAAAAATCTGTGAAAACAACGAGTCCCTCTGCCATTTATAAGCTTTTAGTAAGTAGTTTAACATAGTAAAGACAATTATCAATCAGTAGTTGAATTGGTGGCATCTCTAGGAAATACTGGGCCATATACTTGCATGGCAGACAGAAAACTTATTGTTTTTCTGGTTTACTCTCCAAATATTCCCAAGCAAAAGCAAACTTTTGCCTTTGAGCTAAAAGTTTAGCTGTTGTTTTTCTGAGATACACAAAGTCAGGTACAATATGCTTTCGGTGGCAGGCGGGGTTGTATAGGAAAAGGTAAAATTAAAAATGGAAATCTTTAAATAATGATATAGCAGAATTCTCAGCCACACAGCTGGAATCTCACGGCTCATTGGGCTGTTCTTTTTTAACATATGCTTTCTTATTATGAATAAGATGTATGAGTGAGTCCCAGTAAAAAAGTTCATCTGCATAAAGACATGTTAGAGGGTGGGCAGGAGGCAGTGGAAGCCGCAGAAATGAACAACCATGGGAGGAAATGAAATCTTTCACAACAGCTGCTCCCTTTGGATTCCCCTAGAAGGAAAGTGCCTGAGGTAGGCTTTAGCACAAAAGAATAGAGAAGATGAAAACTGTAATGCGAAGCAGGAAAACCACTGCTGAGACCTCTGAGTTTACATCCCATAAGTCTCTGGCTGTGTGGCAGGACCTTTTAGCATGTCACAAAAGCTGGTGATAAACAGCACATTACCATGAAATGAACACAGCCTGAGCAGTATTGTAAGAGTAATGATAACTAGCACTCTCGTGGGAGAGTGAGCCGCGTTTTCATCTCTCGATGCATCTGAGCACAGATCGCTAAATGGAAATGAAGAGTGCACCATTTTGATCAAGAACACAGTAATTATATTTTAAGCCATGGAAACAGCTAAGGAATATACACCACTACATTAAAATAACATCACTACACAAATCAAAAATGTTATTTTCCCAAGCAGTTTATATTGAAATGCAACTTTTTAGGGATTTTGAAAATGTAGCTGCTATAATTTTAATCTTGCTACTACATTTCCTTTTTTCGTAGATATCGTAAAAAAAAAAAACATATGTATATAAATAAAATCTCTCAAAATGATATACACTATATATAATTATGTGTCCAATCTTGTGTAATCCAATATATCTTTATATATATATATATACTGTATATATACAATATCTCACAAATGTGAGCACACCCCTCACATTTTTGTAAATATTTTATTATATCTTTTCATGTGACAACACTGAAGAAATTACACTTTGCTACAATGTAAAGTAGTGAGTGTACATCTTGTATAACAGTGTAAATTTGCTGTCCCATTAAAATATCTCAACACAGCCATTATTTTGTCTAAACCTCTGGCAACAAAAGTGAGTACACCCCAAAGTGAAAATGCTCCAATTGGGCCCAATTAGCCATTTTCCCTCCCGGTGTCATGTGACTCGTTAGTGTTACAAGGTCTCAGGTGTGAATGGGGAGCAGGTGTGTTAAATTTGGTGTTATCGTTCTCACGCTCTCATACTGGTCACTGGAAGTTTAACATGGCACCTCATGGCAAAGGATTCTCTGAGGAACTGTAAAAATGATTGCTGCTCTACATAATGATGGCCTAGGCTATAAGAAGATTGCCAAGATGCTGAAACTGAGCAACGGCATGGTGGCCAAGATCATACAGCGATTTAACACGACAGGTTCCACTCAGAACAGGTCTCGCCATGGTCGACCAAAAAAGTTGAGTGCACATGCTCAGCGTCATATCCAGAGGTTGTCTTTGGGATATATATGTATGAGTGCTGCCAGCATTGCTGCAGAGGTTGAAGAGGTGGGGGGGTCAGCCTGTCAGTGCTCAGACCATACGCCGCATACTGCATCAAATTGGTCTGCATGTCGTCGCAGAAGGAAGACTCTTCTAAAGATGGTGCACAAGAAAGCTCTCAAACAGTTTGCTGAAAACAAGCAGACTAAGGACATGGATTACTGGAACCATGTCCTGTGGTCTGATGAGACCAAGATAAACTTATTTGGTTCAGATGGTTTCAAGCGTGTGTGGTGACAACCAGGTGAGGAGTACAAAGACAAGTGTGTCTTGCCTACAGTCAAGCATGGTGGTGGGAGTGTCATGGTCTGGGGCTGCATGAGTGCTGCTGGCACTGGGGAGCTACAGTTCATTGGGGGAACCATGAATGCCAACATGTACTGTGACATACTGAAGCAGAGCCTGATCCCCTCCCTTCGGAGACTGGCCTGCGAGACAGTATTCCAACATGATAACAAACCCAAACACACCTCCAAGATGACCAATGCCTTGCTAAAGAAGCTGAGGGTAAAGGTGATGGACTGGCCAAGCATGTCTTTAGATCTAAACCCTATAGAGCATCTGTGGGGCATCCTCAAATGAAAGGTGGAGGAGCACAAGGTCTCTAACATTCACCGGGTTTGTGATATCCTCATGGAGTGGAAGAGGACTCCAGTGGAAACCTGTGAAGCTCTGGTGAACTCCATGCCCAAGAGGGTTAGGGCTGTGCTGGAAAATAATGGTGGCCACACAAAATATTGAAACTTTGGGCTAAATTTGGACATTTCCACTTAGGGGTGTACTCATTTTTGTTGCCATCAAATTAGACATTAATGGCTGTGTGTTGCGTTATTTTGAGGGGACAGCAAATTTACACTGTTATACAAGATGTACACTCACTACTGAAAGAGTATAATAAAATAATTACAAAAATGTGAGGGGTGTACTTACCTTTGTGAGATAATATATATATATATATATATATATATATATATATATACACACAGTATATACTGTATATATGTAAATTGTTTTCTGCTGTCAGAAAAGATAACCTAATCTAGAAGGTCCAAGTTGGCATCTGGCTTTCCAGGAGCTCAGAGGTACCTAAAGTGTCAAGTTGTGTGTGATGAGATAACTGAGCTACAAGTTCCAGGCTGGCTGGCATGCCTTCCAGCTTGGCAGCTGATGTGTAGCCAGCAGTTTTCTGCACTATTTACTACTTGATTTAAATGTGTTATACTTAACGGTTATACTACTTGACAAACAGACTGTAGTTGAGGAGATAAAGTGGTAGTAGGTACACAGCACTCTACCTTAAAAGCGAATAGCTGGAAACTGTAGTGCAAGATATACTGTATAAGGTGGTAGTAGGTACACAGCACTCTGCCTTAAGAACTGATGGTTAGAGAAGGAAACAGTAAACTGTCTGCAGTGATATAGGAAGATTTCATGTCATGGACATGAGATAATACAGTAGAGCTGATTTACTAAACGCAAATAGACTGTTGACTTTGCATGGGAAGTTGTCCCAAAGCTCAGGGCCGGATTTACATCTCAGAAGCCTATAGGCAGAGAATTCTGAAGCAAACCACCCACTCCACCCATATTTTCACTAAAAATACACTAAAATCATTATTAGAGGATACAAACATAACATAACTTACTATACTTAATTTGTGATTGAACACAAGGGGGATTGGCACAGATCACATACTGTGTCCATTCTGAAAAGGAAGGGGCTGGTAAATTACATATTTATCGGCCGCTTCGCCCCACCCTCCATCCTAAAACATCCCCCACAGCAGCAGGTGTTAGATGAGAGGAGAGAAGGGGGGCAGGCTAAGCTGTGGGGGAAGGGGAGGGGGGGGTGTTTGACCAGGGAAGCACACAGGGGCCTGGGGAAGCAGAACAAACAACAAACAACTCCCAATTACATTTAAGGGAATAAGAAAACAGCATCTGCTGACTTTTTGTTTACCATGTACAGATGTAATATTTGTACATGGTTTCATAGTTAGAAATAGATCATTGTAATAAATAACTGGTAACCATAATGATTGCTGCCATAACGCTAATTCTTTCTTTTCCAGGAAGAAAAGCAAGCTCACAGCTGCCTGGTAGAATAATGAAGACCAGAAGACTTTATTGAGACATTATGTTATGACATTTAATTGGGACTGGGGTGTGAGACTACAACTTTTCTCTGCACTGCTGTTGTTTGAGGACAAGTGTTTTGAATGGGAAAGTGACAGAGTCAGAAAAAGTTAACATTGGAGTCAGATATTTAAAGTTGTAGCTCACAAGGCTAGAAAAAAAAAAACACATGGACTTCTACAGATTTGGGTATCCATACCTTTACAGTTAAAGAGTAACTCTGCTTTTGTTGAGAAAAAAAACATTCCCCTCTGGGTGGTCTATGTACATTACAAGAATTTTACCAAACGTTGTTGTTTCCTTCCTTTTGTTATTCTCAAGAAATCACTGTGTCCATGTGGTAAGTGAATCTAATGGGGGTGGTTTCATAACTATCAACCAGCTGCTGAACCTGCAAGGTTCTAATGAAGAAAACTGCAGGGTCTGCATCTCTTTAGATGCGATTTCCTATTGGAAGTATTTTACCATAAAATATATGTTTGTTGTGGGGGATGCCTGATATCTGACTTGTATCTTAGTGTAGACTTCTGGGAAAATCAATGAGCCAATCACGCAAGCAGGAAATTATGTTTCTGGAGGGCATTCTGCACACATTTTGTGTAAAGAACACCTTCAGGTAGCCGTATTACATCACACTTTACAGAAAATTTACAGAGCTGCAGATTGAAAGGAAAAGTAATTTTTAATAACATTCAATTACAATATGACTTGAGCCCCAGTTGTATATGCTATTCTATTTTTTTTTTTTATTTGCAATTTTTTGCCCCACAAAAAGGAAGTTACCATTGAGGCTGGGTTCACACCTATGCAAATTGGATGCGTGTTCCCTTTATCCAATTTGCATAGCAGGAGATTGTGACTGGCTTTCTATGGAGCCAATTCACACATCTCCGCAGCGGCTCTGGTGCAAATTGCACAGTCCTGTGCGTACTTTGGTCCATTTCAGGTCCGAATTCAGCCCAAAATTCAGGCTAAAATCGGACCTGAAACGGTGAATGGAGACGAATGGATTCCTGCTGGGAGCTGAAGCATTCTCCAGTGTGAACCCAGCCTAAAGGAGATACTTTACAAATGCAGAAATTTTAGCATCAGTGTCACCTTCCCTTGAAGTAGGTATCTTATAATGATTGGTGCAAGTGAAAGTTCTGTATTCAGGCAACAAAGGACCCTAAGGTGACAGGTAAGAATTTATATACACTTGAAAGCACCTATGTTCATCGGTCTATCATAGGAAAAAAGGACCAACAGTAATGTTTACGGGAGATTACCATGAGGATATCATTTAAAAAAAATGCTGCTCATCTTTACTAAAGACCACCTGAATGTTCTACTGTACTACAGAATCAACGTACAGTGAATGAATGATAATAAATATATATAATATTATATCTGGCACGCACCAACTAAGAAAACATTGGATTGATCAGGTCAATTCTACTATTATAAAGGAAAAACTGACTTATCAGCAGAGAAATGCCATCTGCAAATTCTTCTCTATTTGGAAGGCATGGGTAGACACTCCGGGGCTTGCCCCCCCCCCCCTCAACTCGTCATATACAGGCTGCTACAGGAGTGAGGCCCTTGCGTTCCTAGGCATATTCTGGCTGAATGGCCATTAACTACACTTTGGGGTTCTCACACTACTAGGGTAAAACAGAGTATGTTTGTTTCAGACATGTGCTCCCTATTCTCTTTCATGATGGTTATTTATGTCTTCCCCCTGTTGGACAGCAAACTGGTATACTATGTATGGCCTCTTGGCCATCGCTATTTCGTCTTGTTTATTGTTTTGTCTTTTAGTATGTTGTTTAACCACTCCAGATCCGCGCTATTGCCGAAGTACGGCTCCAGCGCGGATCTGAAATGCCGGGACGACGTCGTCCCCTGTGCACGCTCCTGGTGCGCCCCCTGGCGGCAGTGGCGGCGTGCGCGCGCCGTGGGACCCGCCGATCTCTTTTAGCAGCCTCAGAACGGGGACCCGCTGTTGTAAACATGGCGGTTCTCTGTTCTGTGACAGGGGACATACCAGATCTACTGATCCCTGTCACTGGGATCAGTTAGATCTGTTATGTCCCGGCCAGCCCTGCCCCCCCACAGTTAGAACACACCCAGGGACATTTGTTAACCCCTTCACTGCCCCCTGCAGGTTAACCCCTTCACTGCCAATGACATTTACACAGTAATCAGTGGATATTTAAATTTCTGATTGCTGAATAAATGTCATTGGTCCCAAAAATGTGTAAAAAATGTCCAACATTTCTGCGGCAATATCGCAGTCCCGATGAAAATCGCAGATCGCCGCCATTACTAGTAGAAAAATAAATAATAATAAAAACGGCATAAATCAATTCCCAGTTTGTAGACGCGATAACTTTTGTGCAAACCAATGAATATACGCCGATTGCGATTTTTTTTTTACCAAAAATATGTAGAAGAATATATATTGGCCAAAACTGATGAATAATTTTTTTTAATGGATTTGTACTTTAGCAAAAAGTAAAAAATATTGTTCTTTTTTGCAAAATTGTCGCTCATTTTTTGTTTATAGCGGCGATCAGAAATGACGCAGAGGTGATCAAATACCACCAAAAGAAAGCTCTATTTGTGGGAAAAAAAGGACGCAAATTTTATTTGGGTACAACGTCGCACGACCGCGCAATTGTCATTCAAAATGGGACGGCGCTGAAAGCCAAAAATTGGTCTGGGCAGGAGGGGGGTTTAAGTGCCCAGTAAGGAAGGGGTTAATGATATCACCCTTGTATTGATGTGCCATTATGCCCCCATTTGTATGCTTACACAGGGCAATCTCCTTAGGTCACTTTGGACATGGTATTGTAACCAAGATAAACTGTTTGACTATCTTGCATTAAGTATTTT
This sequence comes from Glandirana rugosa, assembly GCA_018402905.1. Lineage (NCBI taxonomy): Eukaryota > Metazoa > Chordata > Amphibia > Anura > Ranidae > Glandirana > Glandirana rugosa. The sequence continues at coordinate 549,705 of BLSH010023060.1, forward strand.
TTTTACTAACTCTTGTACAATGTCTCTTGTGCTGAACCTCTTATATTATCTGTAATGCACATATCTTCTTTTGTTGATTTTGTGGCACAATAAATATTTTTTATGATTAAAACATGGAAGATATTAAGGTATATACCAACACCAAAATCTTATACCAATTGCAAAGCAGAGCTTAGGAAGTACAAAGAGACGGCTGTTTGTTGTCTCGGGATTTGGACAGCTTGAAATTGTTGAAGAATTAATTAAATCCAAGTTGCATGAGACAGTTCTAGCGCAAAATGTCAACCACAGGGTGGCTCAGATAAAAGGCATTCCATATTTTAGAAATGGAAAGTCAGACTCTTAACCTTTATCAAGCTGAAATGCTGGAGTTATCTTCAAGTAAATCTGTGACCATTCAGGCATTTCTAGAATCTTCACATGCAATACACAGGCTTTGCAACAAGTCGTTATCGGATCCTGTACCTGAAGGCACTGTGGTGCAACTTAACCTAACAAGTCTTCAGCAAAAGCACAGACGTTGTACAATTTCCTCTGTCAAGTAGCTAAGCCCCTCTGTGATTATATTAAAGATTAGAATACTAGAAGGCTGCTGACTAACTGCTGAGAGAGGGGAGCAGGGGTAGCTGAATTGCCTGTCAGAGCAACTGGCCACCAATGTTTCTTTAACAGTATTCTGTTCAACAAAGACATCCACAGGCTATGCATGAACTAAGACAGTTTTGTATACAGGAAAATTCTAACAATACTTCTAATCAAATCTCTAAGCAGGTCTGTTTAGCAGCTGAAGGAAGCTTTTCTAAGCTTTTGGAATCCTAACCCATGTGAAGCTGAAATACTGCAGTTATCTTCAAGTAAATATGAGGCCAGGCTAAAGGCACTGTGGAACAATTTAACTTAAACCGTTTTCAGTGAAAGCACGGAAGTTGTTCAATTCCCTCTCTCAAGCAGCTCAGTCCCGCCACAGCACTTTCTCTGTGTTTACATTAAAAATTTGAAGACTTTGTTAGGGTCCTTTCACATGAGCGTTCCGTTTGTTTCATCAGTTCAGTCACGTTTTTTCAAAGAAAAAACAGATCAATAATTCATCCGTTTTTCATCAGGTTCTTATCAGTTTTACATTGTTCATACATCAGATTTTTACATCCACTACCAATGCAAAAATGGATGCAAAATGACTGTTTGTCCATTTACAGCTGTTTTTTGTCCATTCCAGTTTCTTTTATCGGAAGAAAAATAGGGCATTGATCCGTTCCAAAAAATGGATGCTGACAGAAGCGGATGTAGACATCCGTTTACATCTGCTTTTCCATAGAGATACATTGATATCCGTTTTTCATCCGTCAATGAATGGATGAAAAACGGACAAACGTAACTCCCATGTGAAAGGGGCCTTAGGCTTTTATACTCTGAAATTTCTCAATGCATTTGTTTAGTTACAACCATTTCGGTACCCTTATCTATTGATGTCTGTATTCTGGGTCTAGTCCATTTACTGGCAACTTCCAGGGCCATGAGAATCTTGATAGGGCTGTTATTTTATGCTCGCAAGTCTATACTCCTTAAATGGAAATCTCCCCAAACCCTTACCCTAGACTTCTAGAAGTCTGTTGATAATAAAATTATGCCATTATATAATTTTACCTATGAGTCTACAGGATGCCTTAACAAGTTTTCCAAGGTATGGGGCATTGGACAGAGTCGCCTCAATGGCAATGCCCCAATAATTAATGCCGATCTGTTTCTTATTACCTGACGTAAGCTATTTCAGAGTGAGACATCCATTTGGTGCCTACCAGCAGTATCGGATAAGGTTACCCATTGGCTTTGGTTGCCAAATATTTCTTTTATTTCTTAATATTTCTTATATTTTTTATAAGTTTTGTGTGTCTTGTATTGTGATTTTTTTTTATAAATTCTTATACATTTTATAAAATATTAAATTCAATAAAAAGAATTTCCAAAAAAAAAAAATAATGTGAAGACTAGAAGGCTGCTGATTAACTGTTGGGGGGAGAGGGGAGCAGGGGCAACTGAGTTGCTTGAGAGAACAACTGGCCACAGATGTTTCTTAAACAATACTCTGGGGGGAGTGGCCAAGCCAGGCATGTAGCAGGACGTGCAGACGAGAGCTCCGCCGAACATCCTGAGGAATCTGTTCCACAGCACCGCCATCCTGTACCCTACAACCCCAGGACTGACACAGCTGAAAGCCACAGAGTCTCCCCTACATCTGGCTGTTAACTTTTGTTTGCCCCACCATGGCTAAGTGCGGCCAGGGCCAGCGAGGCCCACCAGACATGCCGGCCCAAGATGGCGGTCTCCCGCCCCATTCAGCTAAAGGAGCTGCCCGGCACCTCTTCTCCAAATGGGGAAAAGACCCCCCACCACCCTCAGTGACAGGCGGATACTATCCTGAGGAGGATCTGGGGGATTTAGATGACACCCCACTGCTCCTGGCTAATCCATCCACTCTGTCCCTTGTAACTCTAGGCCTCACACAGCAATAGGCCTCTGACAGTCAGCACACCAGCACTGATCCTAAGCCAACCCTAAGAGACACACTTGCTGCTGTCATGGCCTGCAATTCCTCAATTGCAGATCTCACAGGGGAGGGGAAAAGCATGACAATGGAAATATCCTTTGTGAGGCAGGATATGCAAAAGCTGCGAGAGCGTACATCAGCTGTTGAGGGGCGTATTAGCATGCTTGAGGATGAATGGCAGCCATTACAGAGAGATGTGAAATGTTCATTTTGTGGCCTCTGCCAATGTTGGAGAACATGGAAAACCGCCTTCGCAGAAATAACGTGCGGGCGGTGGGTATCCCTGAGAAAGAGGAAGGCAAGAACCCTGTGGTGTTTATTGAAGCTTAGCTATCTGAAACTTTTGGGCAAGATACTTTTTCATCTTTGTTTGCAGTTGAGAGGGCCCATAGGATGCCAAAGCGGCCTCGCCACAGGGGGTGCCACCACGTCCCTTCTTGTTTCGTCTCCTCAATAACAGAGACAGGGATACCATACTGTCTAAGGCCAGAACCACTGCCTCTCTGAAACTGGATAATGCAAAGGTGTCTCTGTTTCCTGATTTCTCAGCAGAGATGCAGAGACAAAGAGCGAAATTTCTGGATATCAAGAAATGTCTCCTGGCCCTGAATGTTCAATATTTTATGCTGTACCAGGCAAAGCTGACGGTTTTTGCCAATGGATCCTCCCACTTTTTTGATAACCCCACTTCTGCCATGCACTGGCTGGGCAGGGAGGAACGCAATCTGGTGCAATGACAGCCTGAGGGCTGATGACAGATGCTCTTCATATTTTCATTGGTGCTTTACATTTGCAGTAGGCCGTACAGTGGAGTAGGTTATAACTGGTTGTTTCTCCTTTTCATGGCTGTCTGTTGCTTCCATGCACTGACTTGATGACACACCAGGATTATAGAGCACTTTGCAAGTAGCTACACTTGACACCAACAACTAAGATTATATTATACGTTACTGCCCCTTTCCCCCCCCAACACCGCAGTTATGGTTCTGAGCAGACATGGTAAGACTCAATGGGTCCTGTTGACCTGGAACTATGTAAACTGTTTTCTCTTCTTTTCAACTATACAGTTTTTATATCTTTTTCTTTCTTTTTTTCTACTACTGGGTCTAGACTGGTCTGTTCAACTACTGATCACTTTGCAATTTAACACTCGAGGGCGCTCTAACCATGTTTTCTTTTTTTGAGGAGTCAGGGAGCTCCAAAATATACTTCTAACAAAATTAATGTTTAGGATGCCACTTTATAATGTGAGTTATATTTTGCAAGGGGGGGGGACTTGCAGGACTCCCCTATGTTTTGACTATAGGTACTATGCCTACTCGCTTTGAAAAGGGATTGTTCTTTCTCTCATGGAATGTGTGTCGGCTGGGTGATAAGACTAAGCAGGGAACAATGTTTCATTATCTCTCGAAGATGAAGCCACAGATTGTGTGTCTTCAAGAAACGCATTTGCAGCCAGGTTCTGTCCACCTGCTCCGCTCTCTAAATTACCTGTACAAATCCACTCCACATACTCCTCCTTCTCTAGAGGGGTGAGTGTCCTGATCGCTAAGGATACCTCTTAATTGTTTAGAGAAGCAGGTTGACAGAGACAGTAAATTAGTGTTCTTACTTTGCACCCTGAGGGGTTTCCTATGTATTATTGCTGCTATATATATATCCCTCCTCCCTTCTCCTCAGACCCTCTGAAGGAGCTAGCACAATTTATCGCATTGCATCCTGGGGTACTTGTATTAGCAGTTGGGGACTTTAACAATGTTATTGATCGTTATCTGGACATGCATTCTATCATTCTGAGTGGTAAACATGTGACGTACCATAGAACCCCTTTTGCCACTTTACTGTCAGAAATGGGTCTGTGAGATGTCTGGGGGGAGCCTAATAGTGATGTGAAATGGTATTATTGCTATTCTGCTTCACACAAATGTTTATCTAGAATTGACTTGGGTATGGGAAATTATATTTTGCTCCCACAGGTTATAGATGCTGCACGTGAACCCTGCCTCCTCTCGGATCACTCCCCATTTTGGGTGCGTGTGGACATTGCAGCCTCCACTGCTAAGCCACTGCGGAGAGTCAATCTGTTTTGGTTAACCTCATTACCTGCCTCTGACACTATCCCAGGTGCACTAGGGGAGTTCTTACGGGGGGCGTGGCCTTGGACCCCATGGTGTAGGCAGCAAGAAGCGAGAGCTCCGTCTTCCATCTATCCTCTAGTTTATCCTGTATCCTCTACACTCCATTTTCTGGTGTCATTGGCTGGATATACTTACCTTGGACTGGCCAGATCATGTCTCCTCTGAAAAAAACGACGGATAAGTCTGCTAAATTGGATAAATACCGTCTGAGGGAGAGAGAGGCCTCGGAGGATAATGGCGCCACGTCCTCGGAAGGGGACCCGTCCAACCCTGAGCTGACTAAAGTCCTGGCGCTGCAAAGTACATTTTGGCGCTGAAAAGTACACTGACTTGCAAAATTGATGAGGTCAAGGTGGATGTCTCCCTTATTTGCCAGGACATCCAGAAGCTGCGGGACAGGGTCACGGAGGCTAGGGGAGTTCTTCCGGATTAACGTGCACTCTGCTAGTAGCGTGGTAGTGTGGGACTCTGCTAAGGCATTTCTGCGGGGGCCTCATTATACGAGAGATCACTAGTATAAAATCTAGTGAATGGGAGGACACTGTCCGTCTAGAATTGCAATACAGGGAGAAAGAATTAGTGACTGACCCTGCCCAGGCTAATCACGATAGGTGGACTGAGGTCCAATCCCTATATAATAAGGTGGTATTATCGGCAGCCGGGAAATATCAGTATTTTTTACAACAAAATTATTTTGAAGTGGGAGAGAATACAGGCCACTTGTTGGCCATGGTTGCTAGGGCGCAACAAGAAACTAACGTCATTACTGAGATTAGGACACCGAATGGTGCTGTATGTACCTCCACTACTGATATTTTGGATACGTTTCAGCATTTCTATGCAGATCTGTACATCTCTAAAACTCACACATCCCCCTCTGACTTGGCTTTAATTTTACAGGACTGCAACTTTCCCCAGATCTCTGTGGATGAACACACTACTCTAAATTCTCCAATAACCGTAGAGGAACTGATGGAGGCATTGGCATATGCACCCAATAACAAATCCCTGAGTTACGATGGATTACCAATAGAGTTATACTTCAGGTCTGGGTCTATCCTTCTACCTCCGCTGATGCGGAGGCAGCTAAAACAGGCCACTTGCCTGAATTTATGCAGGAGGCCATCATTGTGGTTATTCCAAAACCGGACAAGGATAGACAGATACCGGATTCATATTGCCCTACTTCTTTGTTAAGCGCAGACGTCAAATTACTTGCCAGGGTCCTTGCCAATAGGCTCTCAGGGGTTGTTGATCGGCTGGTTCACCGTGACCAGTCCGGATTTATTCCGACACGGTACACGGCGGATAACATCCAGTTTATTCTTTAATTTGCAAACACGGGTGGATAATCCTGGAGGTAGGGCCCTCCTGCCTTTGGACGCTGCCAAGGCCTTTGACAATGTTGAGTGGCCCTATCTCTGGGAGGTTCTAACTAGATTTGGCCTGGGGGACACTTTCAGTAACTGGGTGCAGGTTCTTTACTTGGCTCGCCGAGCTAGGATCCGTATCAATAACTCCCTTTCTCCCCCCTTCCAGTTAAATGGGGGCATTCATCAGAGGTGCCCGTTATCCCCCCATTTATTTGCATTGGCAGTAGAGCCGTTTGCAATGCTAATTCTTAATAATCAGAAAATTGTGGGCTTCCATAGAGGTCATTTGGAGGACAAATTGTCTCTCTATACAGACGATGAGTTACTGTATCTCGGGGGATACTGGTGGGTCATTGCAAACTTTGATGGCAACAATTATTAAATTTGGTAAATTCTCTGGATTCACTATAAATTGGTCTAAATTTGTGATTATGCCCCTTGATCCACTTGAATCGGCCCTCCCAGCACATCCCAAATTGCCATTGTTAATACCTTTAACTACCTGGTGGTTAACTTTGGAATAATCCTAACTATCTGGAATTACACAAGGAATTTCCTTCTGGAAACAACACAGAATCTGTTCTTTTAACCAAATTTATGTTGGTAGTGTTCTTAGATCACCTATGCTTCTCGTTAACGAGGAAACAATTTTACCAATACCTCCAACTCAGGCATGCTCTACAAACCCAGGTACAGACTGCAGATCTGTCTGTCACCAAATCTCCGCTTCCTCAGGAGATACTGCAGGCAACCAACCATAGGGGCTTGATATCACGAGCTTACTTACTATTGGTATCCTCAATTCAGGACACCGCTCTTCTCAAATGTAGAACCCATTGGAGCACTGATGTGGGGGATATTGATGGAGACCAGTGGGATATGGCCCTAGAGTCAATCCCAGTGGTGTCTGTATCAGCCTCCCATAAACTCACAATTATTTATATTACACCGATCTTACTGCATGCCTGTTCAATTGTGTGACTGGGGTAGAAAAGAGTGTCCCATATTCCCAAAGTGTACTGTTCACAGAGGAGTCTTCATTCACATGCTCTGGCACTTCCCAAAACTCACAAGATACTGGACGGAGGTCACGCAGACTATCTCTACTTTGGCCCAAATGCCTATACCAACTACCCCATTGGTGTGCCTACTGGGGGCGATAGACGCTGAGATGTACCCAAAGGGTATATATATTATGGCAACCAGACTGCTGTACCTTGCTAGGAAACGTATAGCACGCTTTTGGCTGGCACCTACTGCGCCTACAAGGGCCCAATGGATTACATATGTAAACTCTATTCTCCTTAGGGAACAGTTGACCTATCAACATCGTAATGTGGTGAGAAAGTTTAACCTTATATGGCAGAACAGGTTGGATGATCCCAATCTTGCTCCTCCACAGCTGGTGATGGATAGATTACTACGGTTCTAGACCCTCTTACTGTTCTCTTTTTTTTCTCTTTTTGGCTCCCTCCTGGGCTTGAGGCTTTTTGTATAATATATGCAATGAGTAGATGATGTATCACACTGTATACTTGTCCATACACAAGCTCAGGAGATTTCTCCTCTAGTTTTAATCTCTTTTTGTTTTGTTCGTTCTCAGTTTTACCCAAATAAAAAGGAGTATATGGGCTATGTTATAGGTAACTGTATATCCTATTTTCATATTTGGGTTTATATACTCTGTATATGCTCCTGTTATTATTATGTATGTGTACCCTACTATTGTATTGTACAGTTACTCAGTATCCTTGTCAATAATAATGTTTTGATCCAAAAAACCAAAACAAAAAAACAATACTCTGTTCAAGAAAGACATCCACAAGCTATACAAGAACTGAAACAGTTTTGTATCCAGAGAAATTTCACAATAATTCTAATCTAATTTCCGCGCAGGTCTGTTTAAGGAAACTTCTAGTTGACACGATTGCCAGTAAAGCAGGTTAGTGTAAAGCAGTGTAAAGCATATGTTGTGTTTATTCAAAAATAAAGATTGGGGTTGATTTACTAAAACTGGAGAGTGCAAAATGTGGTGTAGCTGTGCATAGAAACCAATCAGCTTCCAGTTTTTTTTTTGTCAGAGCTTAATTGAACAAGCTGAAGTTAGAATCTGATTGGCTACCATGCACAGCTGCAACAGATTTTGCACTCTCCAGTTTTAGTAAATCAACCCTAATGCATTCCGTATTATGGCTTAGACACAGTATACAGTATATCTGATCAAAGTTTGGATGTCATTATTGCAAAAATCAGGAGAACGCCTAATGATTTACAATGTTTTTCTCTCAACTGTATGTTACTTATCTTAATTTTAGTATCTTTTAAATAATATCTATCTATATATCATTTGTACTATATATAAACATAAAAATGAATGCTTTCCACAAGGTAATGCTCACTACCAAAAAGAAAAATATACAAACATTTAGGCAAGCCACCTTCTGCTATCCTGTTTACCTTGCTGCTTTCAAACATAAAGAGACTGTGTCTCTTTCCAACTGAGCACATCTGTCCAAAGCCATTACATACATCTGATTCTCTTATGGTTGTGTTAACTCTTCATAAAGGTTACAAAAATGTGACAAAAGAAACAAACATTTTTTAAAGCTGAACTAGTTATCCAACTTAAAAAATGTCTGAGAAGTATAATTATGAATGTCAATTAAAAGCATCACATTTGCTGAACCAAGCATTTGACCTGTTCAAGAGGCAACACTTTGATTTACTAAATATAATAATTTATTGTTAGGTTCAAAATAACAATTGACTGTGCTGCCCCTGCACAACTAGTCAGCATCCTTCTCATTTTCTATCTTTTTCATACCACGTCTAAATCTGGTTGGTCTCTTGGGAAATATAAAGACCTCTCTTATTTGAGGAGTGAGAAATAAGGGACATTACGGGGAATTTTCTAAAACGGAGGCAGCCAAAATCTGGATCAGATGTGCATAGTAACCAATCAGCCTTTATCTTTATTTTAAAAGCTTAAGGCCCCTTTCATGCAGGCGTTCCGTTTTCCCATCTTTCATCCATCTGTTGACGGATGAGAAATGGACATCAATGCATCACCATCGAAAAACAGATGTAAATGGATGATCATCTATTTACATCCGTTTACATCCGCTTCCGTGAACATCCATTTTTTGGAGCGGATCAAAGCCCTAGTTTTCTTCCGTTAAAAAAGCGGATCGGATGAAAAGCAGATGTAAATGGACAAACGGTCTGTTTTGCATTTGTTTTTGCATTGGTAGTGGATGTAAAAAAAAGAATGTATAAACAATGTAAAACTGATAAGAACCTGATGAGAAACTGATGAAGTATTGATGTAAACTGATCTGTTTTTTATTTGAAAAAACATGACTGAACTGATGAAACAAACGTAACGCTTGTGTGAAAGGACCCTAACTGAAACTGCTGATCCCGAAGCTGAGCTGACTTGTTGCCATGCGCCACATTCTGTCTACTCCAGGCTTAGTAAATTCCCCTTGTCATCTGGTCACCTAGTTTTGTGGAGAGAAAATGATCAGTCATTAGAGAATTATACCCGCAAGCACATCTACAAGGAGTGGGTGAAGTCAGAACTCCTGATCTGTGTAGGTTTTCTAAATTGGTGACTCAAAAGGAATTTAATCTACTTGCTATCACCGAAACCTGGCTCCATGAATGCCATTCTCCTTCTCCTGCTTCCCTCTCCCACGGTGGCCTTCTCTGGACTCACTCCCCTAGGCCTAACGGACGCAAGGGAGGTGGAGTGGGATTCCTCCTATCCCCACAGAGCACCTTTCAGGTTCTTCACTCTCCTCCCTCTCTTTCACTCTCATCATTTGAAGCCCACTGTATACAGCTATTCTCTCCAACTTCCATAAGAATTGCTGTGATCTACCAGCCTCCTGGACCACTGTCAGCTTTCCTTGATGGATTTTCTGCCTGGCTACCCTACTTTCTCTCTTCTGAAATTCCCACAATCCTTCTTGGTGACTTCAACATCCCGGTTAACACTAACACTACTGCTATTTCTAAACTTCTTAGTCTTACCTCCTCATTTGACCTGAAGCAATGGCTACAGGCTTCTACTCACACTGGTGGAAACACTATCGACCTTGTCTTCTCCTATCTATGTGCTCCATGCAACCTCTCCAACAATCTTTTTCCCCTCTCCGACCACCACCTTATTCGTTTCTCTTTCTCCCTGTCTTGCACCACCTTTGCCTCCAATCGCCTAACCGTCACCCATAGAAACCTTCGCCAACTCAACACTTCTCCCTTCTATTCTGCTATTGACCACCTCTATAAAAAAATCTCACCCCTGTCCTGCCCCAACCAAGCCACTGCCATCTACAATAAATCCCTGTCCTCCACCCTGGACGAGCTCGCTCCCCTTACCACACACAAAATCAGGCCTCGACCCCTACAACCCTGGCAAACAGATGACACCAGAAATCTCAAAAAGCGTAGCCGCGTTCTTGAGCGTCTGTCTCTCAAAGACTTCAACTAATACAAATCTGCCCTCCATAAATACAATTCTTGCCTCCACACTGCCAAGCAGACCTATTTTACCACTCTTATTAACACCTTCTCATCCAGTCCCCGTCAACTCTTCTCTACCTTCATTCAACTCCCTACTTCGTCCTCCACCACTGCCGCTCACTAACACACTCACTCGCTCAGGAGATTGCTAATCACTTCAAAAGCAAGATTGACACAATTCATGATGAAATCTCCACTCTACAGGCATATTCCCCAGTTAACACCCCATGTCAACAAGCACAATCGACACTATCCTTATTCAAACCTGCTACTATAAACAAGGTTGCTAAACTCCTTTCTAACGCCCACCTAACCACCTGGACCCTATTCCCTCTCAAATACTACGGTCACCCTCTGACTCTATCCTGCACTCTCTAACTCACATCTTCCATCTCTCCCTCTCTTCTGGCATCTTCCCCAATGCTCTAAAACAGGCATTGGTCAACCCCATACTCAAAAAGCCATCCTTGGACCCTAACGATCTTAACAATCTATGCCCTATCTCCTTGCTCCCCTTTTCCTCCAAACTCCTCGAACGCCTGGTCTACAGCCAACTGAGTGACCACCTTGTTAAGAATAACCTTCTTGACCCCCTTCAATCTGGAT
>BLSH010023060.1:588903-599720 GCA_018402905.1 Glandirana rugosa
CTCCATTATGTCACATTAGGAGAGTCTAATGTTACGTAGTGGAGAAAATACACACACACAGTGAACTTAAAGGACAGGTGAAGGCGAGGGTTCGCGGCGACGACGAGCGTCCCTTACCTTGATCCTTCAGTCTACGGCCGGCTGCGAGAGCGGCCACTAGTGTCGCCTCCTGTAGTGACCTCCATTCCCCTGAGTCGACTGTCGAGACGTTACAATCGGGATCACACTGAGCCCCAATGGCGAGGACCGTCACTTTTAAATGGGGCTCAGTGCGAGCCCTTATGACGGTCCCTCCAATTTCAGAAACGACACCAAAACTCTAGGTGTAAGTAGAGTAATGTTCGTCGCGTCGGCTTCGGTCTTCCATTTCTTCCAGATGTAGCTGCATCTGAAGCACCGTATCCTCTTGGGACCTTCTGGAGTGTTCTAATGCCCCCACCCTGCTCTCCAGGGCAGTATGCATACTAGTCCATTATGCTTTTACTTTGCCGAGGAATATAGAGGAATATAGAGGAAGTAAACCCCATTAGAGTTTACTTTCTCTTTAAGCAGATCATCCCTGAAATCTGTAGCTGCTTGTAATGAGATGAATGTGGATCTCAAAACCACAGCAAAGACTTTAACCTCCCTGGCAGTATTCCCGAGCGTGACTCGGGGTAAATTTTCACTGCCAGGAGCGGTAACCCCGAGTCACACTAGGGCTAACATTGCAGAGCTGTCAGCTGAGTCCCCTTACCTCCAGTGATGTCCTCCGCTGTGATCACCGGCGAGAGCGTCGGCCGGCATCTGACTTCCTAGTTCCATTCCCTGCGAGCAGCAGCGGCGCTTGGGAGCGGAAGTGGACAGGAAATTCAAGTGACACACACACATAAAAGAGGTGATGCATTGTAATCTGAGAGGATTACACTGTATTACCTCAGACCTGACACTTGATCACTGTACAGTGCCCCTTGCCTGCCATTTTACTGTCATTTGTGCCCATAAAATATTTATAACATGGCATCAAAAAAGCGCCACTTTACTACAAAAGCGCTTTTGGACCAGTTGAGTGACAGCGACACAGAGGTGCTCGCAGAACTGAGCAATAGTGAGTCGTGGGGAGATTTGTCATCTGACACTGACACTGATCTGGCAAGTGGCAACGGCGATGATCCTGCACCTGACCTCAGCGATGTGCACATTTGGTGCCCGCAATACGGACCAGGTAGCGCCTGTTCACTGGATCACCTGGGATGAAGGTAGATGTTGAGTGTGACAACCCTCTGGCATACCTGCAATTATTCCTCACTGAGGAGGTAATTGAAAAAATTGTCACGGAAACAAATTGCTACCAAGAGCAGCAATCCGCTACACTGCATGCCAGGTTTTCCAGAAGCAGAAAGTGGGAACCGGTGACCAAAGAGGACATCTGGCAGTTTCTGGGACTCATCATTCTTCAGAGGGTGGTGGGGAAACCGCTCCAGAAATGGTACTGGACCACCAATAAGTTACTGCCACTCCGTTTTTTGGCACCGTAATGTCAGAATACCAGTTTTCCCTCATCATGAAGTATTTCCACTTCACGAACAATGAAGAATTTGATGAGGCCATGCATCCTGCGCCCGAACTAAAAAAAATCTGGGAGGTATGCCAAATTATTGTGACCAATTTCCAGCGCACCTACGTGCCAGAAATGGACATCAGCGTGGATGAAAGTTTAATGGCCTACAAGGGACGCCTAAGGTGGATACAGTACATTGCATCCAAAAGAGCGCGGTTTGGCATCAAACCCTACATGCTCTGCGAGTCATCCACTGGGTACATCTGGAATTTGGTAATTTACACCAGTAAAGGCACGAAGTTCAACCCCAGGTACAGCGGCTATGGGATGGCCACATCCTCTGTCCTTATACTTCTGAAGCCATTGCTGAACCAGGGATATTGTGTGACCATGGACAATTTCTACACGTCTACGGAACTGTATGAGGTTTTGCTACAAAACAAGACTGATGCATATGGTACCGTTAGGCCTAACCAACGTGACATGCCATCTATGTTTGCCAAGAAAAAACTCAAAACCGGAGAAATGGTTGCCTGGCAGCAGGTTAAGATAATGGCAATGCGATGGTGAGACAAGAAGGATGTGTGTCTCATGAGTACTGTGCACAATACCTCCACTGCCATGGTCCACACAAAAGGTGGGAAAGATGTGCTGAAGCCGCAAGTCGTGATAGACTATAATAACACCATGGGAGGTGTTGACAGAGTTGATCAGGCAATGACCTTTTATCCGGCTATGCGCAAACAGCAAAAAAAATATTATAAGAAGATCTTCAGGCATCTTCTGGAACAATGCCTTTGGAATGTATATATCCTGCACAGAGCAAAGAGTGCTAAGTCTCTTGGCTGAGCGGATTTTTGTCAACCACCAGATGCCATCAGTAGCTGTGAACAGACCTGGACGTCATGCTAATGACGTTGTCAACCCAGAACACCTGACTGGTCGTGACTTTTTGGACTACATCCCGCCAACGGCAAAAAAGGCAGCACCTACCAGGATGTGTGTGGTTTGCTGCTCAAAGAGAGATGGCAATGGAAAGAAAGTCTGAAAAGAAACCAGGTTCCATTGTCCCGATTGTGACATCGGACTTTGTGCAGTCCCATGTTTCAAAATTTATCACACTCAGGATGTTTATTGAATTTTCTTTGTTTGACAAATTTCATTATTTTTTATTACATTATTGAATAAAATTATATTATTTATTAGATTATAATTCATGATTTTGTGTTTCAAACTTTATCACATCTGGGATGTCTACTAGAGTCTTGTTTGGTCAGGTTTAAGTAAGTAATTACTAAGAATTGCAGGCCTACAATACATAACACCAAATTTCCATGCAAAAAATTGTACCGCTTTTGGTACAAAATCCCTGACATAATCATACCGCCAGGGAGGTTAAAGGAATATTTTACCTTTACCAAAAAAACTACCTGTGCAGATAAGGAACATCTGTAGATAAAGGCAAGCTGTGCAGCCTTGACCAAAGTTAAATATTGCACTTGCTATATGTGTGAGCCATTTACCTCATGAAGCCTAACTGGAAAACTTTTAGGACTTTGCTAAGGATGTTGCTAAGAGAAGCTTAGTGTTGCTGCTCACCTTCATCATCCCATGAGGGAGCTCTTTCTCTTTTTCAAACCTCCTCACACATACTTTATCTCTCCTTATACAGTAGCTTTGAGCTCAGCATTTGACTGGTGAAAGTGAGCAGTAACACTACCTTTCTCTTAGTTATGTCCTAGAAGTATGCTTCATGAGGTATGTATATGACCTACACCAAAAGCAAGGGCATTATTCAACTTTGGTCAAAACTGCCAGTTTGCTTTATCTACAAATGCTGCCTAAAAGAGAAGTTTGGGATTGTAAAAAAAAAACAAATATACTCACCTAGGTGGATGCAGCATTGATCCAATGCTGTATCTGTCCCCCACCGTCTCTGCAGTGAGAACTGAGCGATCAAACAACGCTGATCTCTCAGTTCACCCCTCCTCTTTGAGCAGAGAGCTGTGACTGTCAGTCAGCGGCTCTCTGCTCTCCCCTCCAGCACTCACTGGAGCACTGTGCTGTGGAGGGGGCAGGAAGGAATGGCTCTGGTTTTCAGCAGATCACTGAGTATCTGAGCCAGGTGCCGGTCCAGGCATCTGAGTGGATCCGGACCACTAAAGAAGTCCCCACCTTGGGCGTAACGCATATAGGGGGAAGAGCCTTGGGAGTTACACCATGCCACGGCTATCTTGCTACAGAGACGAATGCCAGCATATGTGTTTGACATATGCATTTAAGTTAGCATTGGTGACAGTGTGTAAGTGTAATACTTATCTTTTATATATTAACATTGGATCTTGTGTGCTTCCCTTTCTTTCCCATATACATCTGCTGTTCCTGAGTGTATCCCATTGTGAGGAGAAAGGAGTGAGGACTTGCCAAGCGTCTGTCAGAACCATTATCCCTGAGGGGAACACAGCTTGCTTTGACCTTTCTGGTAATGCAGGGGTCATGGCCTTGAGGTGAGCGGCAAACTTATATGGTGGTGGAGACACTGGGCACTTTTATTTAGCTAACAGTGGCACAGTGGTGATCACACTATTTATTGATTGGACTTTACAGTTTGATTTTACTCAATTTTGAAATGTGAACATGATTTTTGTTGTACACTGTATAGTTTGAGTACATTGGAATATTCCCTTTTTTTGTAGTTTGGTTTTTAGTAAATGGTAGATTTGGTTGTGCTACACTGCCTTTTTAATAATTTATGTCACTGAGTGCTGTGAATTCATTTAATTGGTGTTAGCTGGCAACATTACTATAACCACTTCAGCCCCGGAAGGATTTCCCACTTTAGAACCAGAGAGCTTTTTGCAATTCGGCACTGCGTCGCTTTAACTGACAAATGCGCAGTTGTGCGACATTGTACCCAAACGAAATTTGCGTCCTTTTTTCCCCACAAATAGAGATTTCTTTTGGTGGTATTTGATCACCTCTGCGTCATTTCTGATCGCCGCTATAAACAAAAAAAGAGCGACAATTTTGCAAAAAACTTTTTGCTAAAATACAAATCCAAAAAAAAGAATATAAAAAAAACATTTTTTTTGATCGGTTTTGGCCGATTTATAATCTTCCTCATATTTTTGGTAAAAAAAAAATCTCAATTGTGCAAAAGTTGCAGCGTTTACCGATGATGAGAATTCATTTCTGGGGTTTTCATTTTTTTTTTTCTGCAATTTTTAGTGGTACTGCCATATTGCAAAGAACATTCCGCTTTAAGGGAGAAGCTTGTATACTTGAAAAATGTAATACTAAAGTGATAGCAAAGTGGTAGGTGGAGTTTGAAGCAGTGAAACGTGCACATACTAATACACAAGATCTACCCCTATCTTCTATCTAGCTCTGTTGTGTAATAGCCATATATCTGCATTGTGCTCTTATCTAAAGCCTAGTACACAAGGGTCGAATGTTGGGCGACATCGGCTTTGTATGGCAGCCGTTGGGCTGGCTTCTGTCGAAGGGTCATGACCGAAAACAGTCTGACAACCAGCTTCTGTTCAGCACTCTCAGCCAATGACTGAGAGCGCTAACAGGAGTGCACTGGCGGGGGGCCGTCCCCCTGTCAGAACACAATAGCATAGCAGGGGAGATTGCTCTACTAACAGGGGCATAACGATATGGGTTGCATAGATTGCAATTGCAACCGGGCCCTGTGCTCCAGAGGGCCCATGTGCCTCCCTTTTACACCTGGATAGGAGGGATAGCGTTGGCCGCATTTAGAGGAACCCTTCTCCTTCATTTTCCTCCTAATGGAGGAGATTGAGTTCCTCTTTATGCTGTCCCCGCCGCCCCTCCTATCCAGTTTACTTGTTTAATTGTCTTCTGCTGTTCCCAGGGTCCCTGTTTCCCCCCACAGTGCTGCTGTCTTCCCCCCTCCTCTCTCCTGCAAGCTGCTGTAGAAGATGTGTCATGATGGAGAGATGGGAGCAGGTCGGTAAATTTGTCATTTACCTGCTCCTTCCTTTTCTGAATGGACAGAGTCAGTGATTGATAACAATTGGTGCATTCATAACTGAAGCATAGTAAACTGTTTTTACTATACTTCCATTTCTGAGTGAATGGGAGGCTCGGTACTCAACTATTCCTGTCCATTCATTATGTGCAGCTGAGGCTACACAGATGGAGATTAATACATTGTAAAAAAAATTATAAAAATCAAATTGTAAATGAAATAAAATGAAATGGTAAAAAAATAATAAAATTAAAATAAAAATTAAAAACTACTGACAGCAGTGAGGGAACTATCAGGATTGCAAAGGTTGCAATTGGGACCGGGCCCTGGCATTTCACCACCATGGAGAGGCCCGATGATGGCAGAAAGGGGGCCCGCTACAGAACTTGTGAAAGTGTGCCGCTGCAGGACCGTAATAAAGGGAACCGCGAAGGAAGTAAAGGGCCCCAGGATCAGCGGTAAGAGGGAAGGGCCTTGGCCAGGGGTCAGGGGGGACCTTCATAATTTCTTGCACCAGGGCCCTGAAGGTTCTAGTTACGCCTCTGTGTACTAACATTGGATTGTTAGTACAACGGCTCTGACCTGAGCTGCGAGTGTGTACTAAGCTTAAGGCAATGGTGCCTCTCACTGCTAATGTCAGGAGATATTGTGTAATTTCAATTGATAATGTCATTAATGTGCTGGTCACTGCTCTCCTGGGGCTTGCTGGAGGGAAAGCTGCACCTGAGGACTGGTAGTGCAAGCATCACTGTATTTCATTCATTTAGTGGATCTGTTACCTCCACTTGTATGAGTGGTGAAACATTTTTAAGGGTCAGCAAGTTCAATTTTGTTTAATTTACTAAAACTAAATATATTTACTTAGGTCAACACAGACAATTCTTTCAGGCATTTTAATAAATGGCCCATTATTAGCTACGTATATACTAAACATCACATACGCACTAAATCCTAGCTCAAATTAGGCTCTTTAACCAGTCTTCTCTAAATGTTCTAACAGGTATTTTTAGCAACAACCACAAACTAAAAACCTGCACGCCTCAGTCAGCAGAAACCTAGACTATTTTTTGGCATTTTTATGGTGCCTTTTATACACTGCATTATATTCTTAATGTTATACATTCAATTAATGAATGTAGAATTAAAGTCAAACACAAAAGCCTGTCAACTAAACACATTTTTCTTTATCTTTTTCATAAATATTTCTAAAGCTGTTCATAAGAGATAGTCCATTCAAAGCGCTAAGATGTGCCTTATTTATGGAGTAATTCATTACTTGTAGTGTGAAAAGGTGCCTGGTCAGGTCTGTAAAGGTCAGGAAATATCAAACAGCAGGCAAAGAAGAGATAATGATAAGTAGCAGCTCTTGTTAATAACATTTTCTGCGTACCAAAATACATCTTCTACACAAATCTGTTGTAACTTGCAAGAAAAGAAAACTACTTCTGCTGACAGTTCTGCTATTTATGTACATAGAACAATGTTAGCCCCAATTGGGTACAATTTGAGCAACTCAACGTAGATTTAGGGACAGTATAGTCAAGTCTGAATTAAATCAGGTAGTATCTGATTTGTGTCCGAATTCAAACCAGATATTTAGATGAGTGTAAATTGACTTTCAATATTTCTAGGCCAGAATCCCATCTTTAATACCTTATAGCAGTGACGAGACATGGTCACCCAGCACCCAGGGCAAAAAAGGCAAACTGTGCCCCCCCCCCTTCATTATGTGCAAGCTTAGCGGATGCTACCCCCAGCAGTCATCCACTTGTCAAAATTCCTTGTATCAGAATGAGCTTGCTGGTGCCCCCATCCATGCATTAAAACACTGTGCCCTCCTCTCCTGCCCACCCCATGTCACGGCCTTGCATTATCAATCCCCAAAAATGTTGCAGTCAGAAAGTAAAGAGCCTATAGATATCCTATCTTATAAATATTGCTGCACTATCAGCCTTAATCTGATTTTATAACACAAATTAGGTGATTGTATAGCTCCAAGCACATTGATGTGAAAGAATCAATTACGGGAATGTTCTAACATAATGGTTATTAACCTTAGGGAGACTAGGGCCAGGTAAATTCTTCAAATAGCTTCCATGCTCCAACATGGTAGCAATTGATGAGTAGATCACAATCAACCTGTTGCCAACCCTCTTTCTGAACATTCCCTACTCTATTCACAATAAATGTAAAAAACCTTTGGGCTATAAATACACTTTAAATTTATAACTACATATTGCACTGGTACTTCCCATTCCCATAAGACTCTTATAAGACTCTGACCATCACCTAGACAACAAGCGCAGTCTGTACAGTCACATTCCCACATCGATAGAGACATGACTGCTGCCCCCTGTGACTCCCTGCCCTGGAACATGCTCCATTGACACAGTGAGTGATATGAGCCAGGGCACTCTGGAGAGGACAATGGTAAAAGTAAAAGTTCTGGTGATTGCCTTTATAAGCCTAAATTCATAATACTAATGCTATTTGGGAGGGGCATGGGTTGCAGTTAATCAGGTACTCAGTGCTACTACTATAAACTGTGGGGGTACAATAGTTAAGTAATGCACTCAAGTTAGTAGAAATCTAGAATGGACAGTAGCCTCCCCTGGCATCCGTGCCTCCTAGGCCATGGCATATGTAACCTCTTGAAAAAATTAGCTCTGATGAAACCAGACAGTGAAAGAAAGATGGTGAATTGGTTCAAATTAAACATCCAAATTATTGTGCAATTCGAAAAAAATTATTATTACAATGGTATTACTACAAATTGGTTGTAAAGTCACATTACTGACTTACTGATATTCCCTCTAGTTTTTGAAGACATCATCTACAGTGTTTGTGTTTTTTGAAAATGATAATGTTAAATACCTTTTCTCACACTGCTGCATGATCACATGATCCCCCTCTGCTCTCCTTCCCCGATCTATGGAGAGCAGAGGGAGGAGCTGAGATTCCCCTCTGACGTCAGCCAGCTAGCAGAGGGGGATCACGTGACCGCACAACGGCGGTGTGAGATAAGGTGTTTAGCATAATCATTTTCAAACAACACAAACACTGTAGTTTATGTCTTTGTAAACCAGAGGGGATACAAGTCTTTGTTTTACATATTGCAGGGAATATCGGCAGGAGGGGAGATTGGCTCTCACTGACTAGGAAATGACAAGCAGGAATTAAGGGGGAGAGACTCAGAACACACAGCGGGATGACGGAGGCATGTAAACTGACCATGGTATCATGGATCAGCAGCCATGATTACTGTGGTCAGCACACATAGGGGGACACAGCAATAGGCAGGATCAACCAGGTATTTTACAGCATAGAATGGGAGAAAGTACACCGCAGAAGCATTATGGTATTTACCATGCTTTAAAGGAACAGGATCATTTTTTTTTTAGGGTTACAAACACTTTAAAAAAGAAGTATGTTTTTTTTTCATTCATACTTACCTAGGTGGATGTAGCATCAATCCAATTCTGCATCTGTCCCCCGTCACCTCTGCACTGGGGACCGAGTGATCGAACACTGCCAATGGCTCGGTTCTCACAGCTCCCGAGCAGAGAGCTGCTGACTGTCAATCACAGCTCTCCGCTCTGCTCCCCCATGCTCACTGGAGTGCTGAGCTGTGGAGGTTCGGGGATTGGTCGTCTCAGCCTCTCAGCGGCTCGCTGAGAGGCTGAGACGGGTATCAGTCCAGGCACCTGGCGGACTCCGGCTCTCATTGTCGTGATGACACGGTGCCTGGACTGATTCCTGTGACATCAGCAGAGAGTAGACTTCAGCCCGCTCTCTGCCAAAAACAGGTCACAGGAGTGCAAAACGAACTGCACTCCTGTGATACATAGGAGAAGCCCAGCCAAACAAGCTTTGGCTGGACTTCTCATTTAAGCTTTGGGACTGTATATTATTAAAAAAATTAAAGAACCGTCACTTAAAATGTACATAAAGCCATTTTTTGATGTGCAGTGAGTTCCAACCTATGATAGAAAATGATACAAAAAAAAACCTTAATATAAATCTCTGACATAAAAAAATAGATGCAACCCTCATTATCAGGCTGTAATTTTGTCTATTGCATTTTTGGATCATGGAGAGATGTGTTTTTAGATGTTTACATCAAAATTCAACTAAAATTAGATCACCACTTTTGAGGCCCCATAAGGAGTTAATTCACAGCAAAAAAACAAAAAAAAGCCATAGGTTAAAATGAAAGTCATCTTCCCACCTAACATAACATAACATAACATAGATAATACGTATTTGGGGAATGATTAGATGTTAGATGTTGCTAGATGTTCCCTGACATTTTAGGAGTTTTATACTATACTGTTTTCTCTATATTTTACAGAAAATGAGGTGAAAAGCAAACAACATCTAGTAATAGGCAGTTCTATATACAAAAATCTCTTTTTCATATGAAATATCAGAGTTGTATGGTCTACTTGTTCATACTCACAGGGAATCCAAAGCTGCTCAAATTCCCACTCTTTACAGCACTAAATGAATGAAGGCATCTGTCTGCACAACACATCAAACCATAAAAAATATGGACTACAGAAGAAAAAGACCATGCCATTTGTCAGCTAAACACATTAACTAAGGCTATGGAGGGCATAGAATCACTAACGATTTGATAAATATCACCCAGCCAATATCAACTGTTTTTCAAAAAAAATGTTTTTTTCTCCCTGTTCCCCCCACTCCTCTTCTATTCTTTTTTACACAGATGGGTTTAAAATGTAAGGGGGGGGGGGGGGAATACATATATATGTGTGTGTGTGTGTGTGTGTGTGTGTGTGTGTGTGTTTTTCCTCCCCTTCTCCTCTTTATTTCATACAGAGCCTTTTGGAGTGAGTCCAGCTGGATAAAGAATGGTCTCTCTCGAGGGGACTGCTTTCTTCTTTTTTCTATATACCGTATATACTCGAGTATAAGCCGAGTTTTTCAGCACATTTTTTGTGCTGTAAAAGACCCCCCTCAGCTTATACTCGAGTCAGTGTCTGTGGGTGATCAGTGGATTCACATTAAACAGAGCCGTGCTGCTTCTAAGAGCCGTTCTGTGCTTTGTAAGTGTGATTAAACACATTGGAATGCAGAGAATGCTGAGAGAGGTGTCAGATTCTCAGCTTGATGTCGGGAGGTGGGGGAGGTGGGCGGGACAAGCTGATGTTAGCTGTTCAGTCCCGCCTACCTCCTGATCTCCATGAAGAGCTGCAGCTCTCTCTCTGCATTCTCTGCATTCCAATGTGTTTAATCACACTTACACAGCACAGAACG
>BLSH010023060.1:611064-622041 GCA_018402905.1 Glandirana rugosa
GAGTGTGGTCGCCGTCCTTGGATAGATTAGCGTTATAAAATCATCTCATACTAGTATAGGGAAAGGTTCCTGCCGCTGGTGTGAGGGATAGATTAGCGTTATAAAATCATCTCAAACTAGTATAGGGAGAGGTTCCTGCCGTTGGTGTGAGGGATAGATTAGCGTTATAAAATCATCTCATACTAGTATAGAGAGAGGTTCCTGCTGCTGGTGTGAGAGATAGATTAGCGTTATAAAATCATCTCATACTGGTATAGGGAGAGGTTCCTGCCGCTGGTGTGAGGGATAGATTAGCGTTATAAAATGATCTTATACTGGTATAGGGAGAGGTTCCTGCCGCTGGTGTGAGGGATAGATTAGCGTTATAAAATCATATCATACTAGTATAGGGAAAGGTTCCTGCTGCTGGTGTAAGAGGATAGATTAGTTTTATAAAATCATCTCATACTAGTATAGGGAGAGATTCCTGCCGCTGGTGTGAGGGATAGATTAGCGTTGTAAAATCATCTCATACTGGTATAGGGAGAGGTTCCTGCCACTGGTGTGAGGGATAGATTAGCGTTATAAAATCATCTCATACTCGTATAGGGAGAGGTTCCTGCCGCTGGTGTGAGGGATAGATTAGTGTTATAAAATCATCTCAAACTAGTATAGGGAGAGGTTCCTGCCGTTGGTGTGAGGGATAGATTAGCGTTATAAAATCATCTCATACTAGTATAGGGAGAGGTTCCTACCGTTGGTGTGACGGATAGATTAGCGTTATAAAATCATCTCATACTAGTATAGGGAGAGGTTCCTGCCGCTGGTGTGAGGGATAGATTAGCGTTATAAAATCATCTCATACTATTATAGGGAGAGGTTCCTGCTGCTGGTGTGAGGGACAGATTACCGTTATAAAATCATATCATACTAGTATAGGGAGAGGTTCCTGCTGCTGGTGTGAGGGACAGATTGCCATTATAAAATCATCTCATACTAGTATAGGGAGAGTTTCCTGCTGCTGGTGTGAGGGACAGATTAGCGTTATAAAATCATCTCATACTGGTATAGGGAGAGATTCCTGCTGCTGATATGAGGGACAGATTACTGTTATCAGATCATCTCATACTAGTAGAGGGAGAGGTTCCTGCTGCTGGTGTGAGGGACAGATTAGCGTTATAAAATCATCTCATACTGGTGTAGGGAGAGGTTCCTGCCGCTGGTGTGAGGGATAGATTAGCGTTATAAAATCATCTCATACTATTATAGGGAGAGGTTCCTGCTGCTGGTGTGAGGGACAGATTACCGTTATAAAATCATATCATACTAGTATAGGGAGAGGTTCCTGCTGCTGGTGTGAGGGACAGATTGCCATTATAAAATCATCTCATACTAGTATAGGGAGAGTTTCCTGCTGCTGGTGTGAGGGACAGATTAGCGTTATAAAATCATCTCATACTGGTATAGGGAGAGATTCCTGCTGCTGATATGAGGGACAGATTACTGTTATCAGATCATCTCATACTAGTAGAGGGAGAGGTTCCTGCTGCTGGTGTGAGGGACAGATTAGCGTTATAAAATCATCTCATACTGGTGTAGGGAGAGGTTCCTGCCGCTAGTGTGAGGGATAGATTACTGCTATCAGATCATCTCATACTGGTATAGGGAGAGGTTCCTGCTGCTGGTGTAAGGGACAGATTACCGTTATAAAATCATCTCATACTGGTGTAAGGAGAGGTTCCTGATGCTGTTGTGAGGGACAGATTACCATTATAAGATCATCTCATACTAGTATAGGGAGAGGTTCCTGCTGCTGGTGTGAGGGACAGATTAGCATTATAAAATCATCTTATACTGGTGTAGGGAGAGGTTCCTGTTGCTGGTGTGAGGGACAGATTACCATTATAAAATCATCTCATACTGGTGTAAGGAGAGGTTCCTGCTGCTGGTGTGAGGGACAGATTACCGTTATAAAATCATCTCATACTGGTGTAGGGAGAGGTTCCTGGTGCTGCTGTGAGGAACAAATTAGCTTTATAAAATCATCTCATAGTAGTGTAGGAAGAGGATCCTGCTGCTGGTATGAGATTAGCGTTATAAAAAATATAAATTTGTGCTAAATAGTACATTTGCGTCCAGAATGAGGAGAACGTCAAATAAGGGACGTGGTCATGGTCGTGGTGCTGCTGGTGTTGGTTGTGTTGGTGAAGCTCCTGTTGCAAGGAGAGGACGTGGTCGATCTGTGCCAGCTACATGCACAAGTGAAACACCTTCCTCAGGTGCGAGTAGCTGACAGAAACTTCAACGTTATATGGTAGGGCCGAATGCTGCAAACCGAATGGTGAGGCCAGAACAAGTACAGGTGATAGTAGATTGGGTGGCTGACAATGTCTCCAGTTCCTTCACATTGTCTCCCACCCGGTCCCTTGCTGAAAGCTCAGAGTTGGCACCTGAACCCCATGGCCATCTGTCTTTCACCACAGCCCTTGTAAATCAGCCAAGCAGTCTGAGTCCCAAGTCATGCAGCAGTCTCTAATGCTTTTCGATGACTCTGCTGTTGTGCATTCCGTGGACCCTCCACATAGCCCTGCCCCAGAAGTGGAAGACATTGACTGCACCAATGCCCAACCACTTCTGTTTCAGGATGAGGATGTGGAAACACCACCGCAGCACTTCTCTGATTGTCAGGAACTGGTGTGATTTATTAAGGATATAAGTGAAATGGTGATCCAAACGCACATCTACTATAATAAACAGTGTACACAACCACAGCAACAGAAATAGTGAAAACTGCTAAAACAGGTTTAGGGAAATGTCCAAACCGTAAATGTAGCCAGGCCCGAGGTCATGCACGGGAGATCAATCAGAAGGGGGCAGGGAGCAAGATGAGGCAGAAACCAGGAACAGATGATGGCAAAGCCGGTGAGACAGGATCAGACTGCAGACAGGGGTCCAGGAGCAGATTCAGGGTTCAGGATACAAGGTTCAGGATTCCAGATACAGGATTCAGGATTCCAGATACAGCATTCAGGATGGCAGATACCGGATTCCGGATTCCAGAAACATCATTCAGGATGGCAGATACCGGATTCTGGATTCCAGAAACAGCATTCAGGATTACAGATACAGGGTTCAGGATTCGTGATACAGAGGCACATGGAGGACAAACACCAAGGCACTAAGCATATGGTAAACAGGGTTTAAATATCCTTCCTGTAACGAGCGTCAGGTGGTGACTCATGAGCCTCTGATTACTGGGAGACATCCGCTGGTGGACACTGGAACTGCAGCCCATGGATCCAGGAGCCACAGTGCCACCACCAGATGAGCCCTTTACTGACACCTGCTGGTGGACACTGAAACTGCAGCCCATGGATCCCCAATCCACAGCGCCACCCGCTGGTGGGTCTATTCCTAACAGTACACCCCCTTTAAGGAGCGGCCTCAGGACGCTCCAAACAGCCATAGGGGATCTAGTCCACAAGGAAAAGTCCTCTGCTTCATGAGTCCACCGAAGAAGTTCCTTAAAAACTGAAGAAAGGCTCTGGGTTGCCTCGGGCGAGAGCACTTGGTGGGGCAGGGTAGGGGATCTTCATGACCATATTGCCCCGAAAGGGGGGATGGCCTTGGGGTTCCACTACTCCCCCCACGACTTTGTAGGCCGTGGCTGCCGCCTATTCTTCTTAATATCTTGACATGAAAATCTCTGTTTTGGCTATAATATGCTTCCCCTTAATTTGCATAGCCCGGTGGGTCAGGGGTATGATATTACCCCTTAAGGGGGGAAAGACTCCACACTATTATTGCTAGTCATAAGTGTTACTTTACTCTTAGAGGCTTTTTCTCCCCATATTTCTGCTAAAGTAGCAACCCCTGATAATCTTAGATGTTTGGAAATGTACTTTCGTGTACTAGAAATTGCCAATAAAATGGAGGTAAAATAAAGTGGGGAACACTAGGGGTTCTAGCAGACCAGCCACAGAATGAGCCCAATGGGGTGGTTGGTTTGCTCTCCTGGTGTTCCTAGCCATTGTGCCCAGTCGGGGGTTGCATGGGATTCCATACCCTTTGGGTCTAGATTGTGTGATGCTCCCTATTTAACGGGAGACTTGACATGATGTGATCTTTCAATTTTTATACTGTACAAATGCTAGCCTTAACCTTGAGCCATATCTCTTTTTGCATGTATTATGATATATTTTGATACATATTTCTCAATTTCATTTACAAATACGAGATGTCAAAGATGTTGGTAATACTCATAAAATGCATTTTGGAAATGTAACTTGTATTATTTTGAAACTCTTAATAAACACTATTGAAAAGAAAGGACAATTCAGAGTCTAGGGTTACCCCTAGCACCCTGGCGTGTGGGGACGCACTAATAGTTGTGCCATTGATCTTAACAGAGAAGTCAGGGGAAGGGGCATGTGGGGGAGGAAATATCATGAGCTCAGTTTTAGATAGGAGAAAACAGAAAAAAGTGGGTATGGCGCTGCCAAATATCCGTGTGGTAACTGTGTAATTAGGAGTAGATAAATAAAAATAAAGGTAAATTCATTGTGAATGTGCACATAAGTTGTAAACAATAAGTAATGAAGCAAATCTTTCTTACACAAGAATAACACAATAAGTAGAAAGTGGGTAGTGCAGTGATAATAACATATCACTATAATGCTTTCACAGTGAATAAAGCGTGATCTACAAATAAGGGTCAGTGAACCAATAAACCAATCCCTTTGCCTTTGAGGCAAAAGGGAGTAAGGAGATGGGTCTTAGGTTGTTAAGATTGGTGGGGTCCAGTGTGGCCTTTTTTGGTATGTGACTAGTGCATGTTTTAGAGGGTTGGGGAAGATGCCAGTAGAGAGGGAGAAGTTGAAGATATGAGTTAAAGAGTGTAGGATAGAGTCAGAGGGTGACTGTAGTAGTTGAGAAGGAATGGGGTCTAGGGGGCAGGAGGTTAGGTATGTGTTACAGAGAGGTTTAGTGACTTCCTCTATAGTAGCTGGGTTAAATGAGAGTATTGATTGTGCAGGAGGACAAAGAGTGTGAGGGGAGTGAGAAATCTGTAGAGAGGAGGAGATCTCGAGACAAATTGTATCAATCTTATTTTTAAAGTGATAAGCAATCTCCTGGGCAGTGAGCAAGTTGGTGGGTGGAGGTAATGGAGGACGAAGTAGAGCGTTAAAGGTAGAAAAGAGTTAACGGGGGCTCCGTGAGAGGTTGTTGATAAGAGTGATAAAGTAGGTCTGTTTGACAGTGTGGAGGCAGGAATGGTATTGTTGGAGAGCAGATTTATATTGGCTGAAATCTTGCTGTGACTTAGTGTTACACCACAGACGCTCAAGAGCGTGGCTCTTTTTTTTTAGGCTTCTGGTATCGTCTGTCTGCCAGGGTTGTAGCGGTCGGGGCCTGATTCTGTGTGTAGTGAGGGGGGCCAAGGTATCTAACTACTCCCCCAAGCTGACTTTATTGAAATGTTGAGATGTATACACCCTGCAGACATGGATTACATTTATTACTCCACTGTCCACAAATCACATTCTTGCATTGACTTCCTTAAATCAAGTTAGTTAACAAATGATGTTGGGTGTTGTCTGATCATTATCTAGCCATACAGCTCACAGAGCAATTATGGGAATACCAAACACTTAGGGGTCTAGGTATAAAAAAAAAATTTGCAAATGCCGTCTTGAATAATCACTGTAATGTGTCTAATATTTTTATTTCCTATGATCAGCTCCATCTAGTGGCCCTAATTGGGTATTTTCCCAAAATACCTCAATCAGGAAAATGCTGCATAATGACCACTAGTTGGAACTAACAACCAGAGTAAATTAGTCCCACTATGGTGATTATTTGTGATGGCATTTTTTTATAAATAGACCTATTACTTCATTCTAAGCAGTATTAATTTTATGAAATAGACTATAGCAGTAATGTAATATTTATTTAATGGAAATTCCTTATGTTTATTAACCTGTCAATAGAAGGGCAGCTTACAAAGCTGCTAATATATGTCATAGTCATTATCTCTCAAGTTCATAAAACATGTAATGAATATATACCTTCAAATGAACAAAAGCTACAAACCATACAAATATACAGTATAAAAGCTATTAGTATAAAACCTAATAGCTTTATGAAAAAAGACATGACATTTGAATAAATGTAAGCCTTTGATATCCACTGTAAAAAAATGTTGTAAAGTCTGGTAAACTTGAATCCATATTAGTGTGGTGACAAAATCTTTCCCTGCTACCATCCTAACTTAGATTTTACAATGACATAATTTTTCCAAAGCCTCAAGCAATTTTTTTGAAATGTATTTATGCTATTCAATTCTTTCTTCTCCCCATACTTCCTTCTCCAAATGTGTGCCTTGCACCATTTTTTTTAGACAATAGCTTTCTGTTTATTGATCAGAACCAAAAGCATCTAAAATCAGAATCAAAATACTACCAGAATTAAAGACCTTTTGGCTTTTCATTCAAATAGGCATGGTGGGTCTGAGAAAAAAGCTGGGCTCATAGCTCTTGACCTTAACAAAGCCTTTGACACCTTATCCTGGGATTATTTATTTTGTGTACCTCAGAGATTCAGCTTTGGTTAAAAAAAATGCCTGACATCCTAAAAAGCAATTTACTCTTTCCCTAGAGCCAAATTCACTGTTAAAGGCTTCCAGTCCAAGGACATGCTCATTTGTAAGCGCACCAGACAAGGTGCTTTCTCCCCTATGCTTTTATCTTAGCTTTAGAGCCTCTAGCTAAAATTTTAGGGCAAGACACCACCAATAGGACCTTAAATGTGTCACAATTAAATATCAAGGTTCACTGTTTGCCAATATCTTAGTAACTGTCAGAACACAATTTACTGTTTTCCAAATGAATTTTCTTGAGAATTTCCAATTAATTGAACTTTATTGCCTCCAACTCAGTGCTATTACATAATTTTGAATTCAAACAAACTACACATTACATCATTTTTGGAAACGAGTTAGTCCCCACTGCAAAGAGTTATCAGATTTCCAATATACTAGATGTAATTGTGTACTGGATAAGATGAGCGTATGGTCTAAACGGGAATATTGTTGCCTATTATACTTTTTACACTATTCCAATATCCACTTCCCATGTTGAGACTTTCAAGGTCCAAAAACATTATTCCTGCATGATTAAGGTAATTAAAGCAGCAGAATTAATTGGTATATTATACCATATAGTGGGTATCAAGGGGGAAGCAACTGTCCACAAAACAGCCTTTCAAATCAAAATTTGCCACAAAGTAAATGCAAACAACTTTCTTCAGCAAAAGTTATAAATAAGTAGACTTTTCTTCAGCCGAACATAACAGCAACATACTGTTTTGCACAATGTTGTGCTATTCAGGTAATCTTCAAACATTTCTAACATTGTCCTCCTGCTTTCAGTAGCTCTAGAGCCTTCCTTTTCTTTGACAATATTATTTCAACACTTTCTGTGAACTCAAATGTCCTTAATAGGAAGAGCTAAAGGGGAAGTAACTGTCTTCCCAAATTAACCTCCATTAGTCCTGATCCAGGTTGACTTATTACATATCTGCAACCTTTTCATGGCCAGGGGTCTGGACACCCCTGCAAAATGGCAATAGATCTAGAGAGGGCATCTGCCTTGTGGTGTACCATCCACGGTCTAGCCCAACCAACTCTGTGCTTTCTTGTCTTTATTTTGTGCTATCCAGGAAAGAGGGGCATCATCTGACACTAGACCAAAGGGTCAGCTTCACAAGTAGTACCGGAGTGTCTCTAATGCTGGCTTTATTGTGAGACACCTACTTTCAACAATGGAATAGTTCTTTTAGTCAGAGTGAGCTTCAGGCTCAAGCATGCAACAGGGTGCTCTTTTTTCCCAAATATCTGGGACAAGACTGCACCCAGACCACGTTTTGAAGCATCCATTTGCACCAGGAACTCTTTTTGAAAGTCTGGGCCTATGATTTAAAGCATAAGTTCACTTTTTGAAAGTATACAAAAAAATAGTAAATGCACATTTTTTTGCAGGTAAAAAAGTGTATTTACATTTTTTTTTGTAGGAGCCTGGGTGCAATGCAGGGCTTCTGCAGGCTGTCAGTGTAAGCTGTCTGCTCATACCTTGTATGGGCAAGCGGTTAAACATTGATAGAAAGAATCAATGAACTACTTAGAGTGCTCAACAGTGCCCTGGTAGTTCATTGAGAACTACACGCCATAAGCCACAAAGGATGCCGGTACTTGCAGTTCATTCATTCCCAGAACTCTGTGAATGAATGATGCAGCCATATCACAGCAGGTGCTGGGAGAGGATCCCTGGCCCACTGTCAAAGGGAGGGGGCGATTGCGGAGCTGCTGCAGGATTAAGAACATGCTACAAGTTCCACCATAAAAACCAGTGGAACATGTAACACGTTCTCAAAGGTAAACTTATCTCTTGGCAAAATTTATCTTCTATATTCCAGTGTATGACAGTGAAAGTTTTTCCCTTTGTGAGACTTGTCATGGGGGTGGCCAAGCTGGAAAAATTTACTATAAAATATGACAATCCTGAGAAAGTAGAATGCTTGTTTTTTGTGTGGGGGCTGGGCTATTTTTGGACAGCTTTAGCTGCAATTAGATGATGCCTTTATGCACCATCTACCCAAAATAGTGGGCATCTTCCAGTCCTATTGTGTTTTTCTCAGTGTACACCATGAACTGTTTAAATATGATGTCATCTAGGTAAGCAAATGAAAATTCTTTATATGGTCTTAGGAGTTTGTACATGGCTCTCTAAAAGGTGGTCAGGGCCCCATACAACTAAAAAATGCATTTTGGCAAAGTAAAACCACCCCTCTGGTGTAGCAAATGCCGTTTTTTGCCTTTTTGGAGAGTGGGATCTGCCACTATCCCTTAAATCAAGAGTGGTTATATAATGGACAGGACCTAATCCATCAATTATTTGGCCACCCACGGCATTGAACACCAGTTTCAGAACTGCTAAGTTGCATTTGGCTTTGCGACTAAGCCAACCAAGCCAATTGGAACAATTGGACTTTGCCTAAACTCACCAACTACTGGGAAACACCTCAATGATGTCAAGAGCCAACATATTTTTAAGCTCCAGTAATATAACATCTTGGTGGGCTTAGGAAATTTGTTACAACTTATGGATAACATGGACCCCAGGCTCTATCGAGAATATCATGCCTAACTACATTAATTAAGCCTGGCTAGCTTGGAAACGTTTCTTAATTTTTCTGTAAGAATTCCCAGGACTCCCATCCGGGAAGGGTGAGAGGGTCTCTGCTATTTTTACTTTTATTCCAGGTAACATAATCTTTCTGAATTCTCTGGTCTACTGTCAAAGCTTCTTTCCTTCCAGGGATTGATCAGGTTAACATGATAGATTTAGTGAGGCTTTCTGTTTGTGGAATGGTAGAATTTAAAGTTAACCTTTCCTACTTTTCCAACTATCTCAAAGGGTCCCTGCCACTTTGCTAGAAATCTTCTCTCAAGCGTTGGTGCCAACACAAGATTTTTCAATAGGTCCTGCATTTTTGCAATGTGTTCCACTGCTCTAATAAGGTGTAGTCTCTTGTTCCCACATCTCTTTAACTACATCCAGTAGTCCATGGCAGTGTCACCCCTAAAAAGTCAAAGAGTAAAAACCCTGTGGATGCCTGGGAAACCTCACAAATGGCGAATAAAAATGTCAGTAAGCAATCTCAATCACAACCATTTTTTTAGACCACTGTCTTAAGCATCCCTTCTGAGTTTTTTTTTTCCACAATTCCACTAATCCATCGGTTTTTGGATGATACATGATAGTTTGTAGGTTCTTAGTAAACGATTTGCAGAACTCCTTCTAAACCTTAGACATAAACAGGGGTGCCTTGGTCATTCCAGGTGAGAACCCTTTATATATTTATTAAATATATTAATTAATATCAGTAATCTAAAGACTAAGTGGCTAGCACTTCTGCCTAGCAGCACTAGGGTTGTTGATTTGAATCTCAACCATGGTACTACCTGCATGGAGTTTGCATGTTCTCCCTGTGCCTTTGTGGGTTTCCTCCGGGTACTCAGTTTACCTCCCACACTTCAAAGCCATAGCAATAAGTTAATTGGCTCCTGTCTAAATTGGCCTAAGTGTATATATGAATGTGAGCTAGGGACCTTATATTTTAAATTCCTTGAGGGCAGGGACTGATGTGAATGTACAATATATACTGTATGTGTAAAGTGTAAATTGATGGCAGGATTTGACTGACAGTGTAGCCTGTGAGAGCAGGAAGAGGAGAGAGAAGAGCTGCAGCTGGGTACAATGCTAGATCAATAGAGTACTCATGTATGTGTTTATGGAGGGGAGGGGGAGGAACAGCTGGTAGAAGGTTTTTTACCTTAATCTCCCTGGCGGTAAGATTATTTCAGATTTTTCGTGCTGAAAGCGGTACCATTATTTTGCATGGAAATTTGGCGTTTTATATTGTAGGCCTGTAATTTTTAGGAATAACTCACTTAAATCTGTCCAAACAAGAGTCTAGTAGACATCTGGGGTATGATAAAGTTTGAAACACAAAATCATAAATTATAATATATATGAAAAAAAAAAATTATAATATAATAAATAACTATAAATAATTATCAAAGATGATAATATAATAATAAAATTTATTCAATAATGTAATCTAGTCAAAAACACAGAAATTTGCTTAGTTGCAGAATTGTCACTGTCGTCACTTTCAGTGTCTGATGAGGAATTTCCCCAAAAATCAGTATCATTCAGTTCTGCAAATTATTCTTATTTACTATCGGTGTTTTCTAGCTGATCAAAAACAGCTTTTGACGTATAGGAGTGCTTTTTTATGCCATAAACGTTCTCAAGTTTCCAGGCAGAAAGAATGGCATATATAATATAAAAGTGCATGCAGGGCACTGGGCAAACCACTAGGGACAAAGGGGATGTGAAATGATTTTGTGCAGTAATGTAATATTACAGATTACAG
>BLSH010023060.1:628883-666822 GCA_018402905.1 Glandirana rugosa
ATTACAAACGTCAGAGACTGGTAGAGAACATAGTATAGACGTGATACAAGAGATGGTCAGAGACTGCAAACATTATACAAGAGATGGTCAGAGACTGCAGACATGATACAAGAGATGGTCAGAGACTGCAGATATGATACAAGAGATGGTCAGTGACTGCAGATATGATACAAGAGATGGTCAGAGACTGCAAACATTATACAAGAGATGGTCAGAGGCTGCAGACATGATACAGGAGATGGTTAGAGACTGCAGACATGATACAAGAGATGGTCCAAGACTGCACACGTGATACAGGAGATGGTTAGAGACTGCAGACATGATACAAGAGATGGTCCAAGACTGCACACGTGATACAGGAGATGGTCAGAGACTGCAGACATGACAGAAGAGATGGTCAGAGACTGTGAACATGTTACAGGGGTTGTTGGGTACTGGGGGCATGGTACATGACATATTAGTGTCTGCAGGGGATCAATAGGCCAAATAAAAAGTGGCAATGTGGCCCCAGGCACTACATTGTACATTTGGAGAGAAGTTTACATACTTTTTGCAAAACCCCAAGAGCTAGCTCTCTTCTCCAGCTCTGTCAACACTGCCAGGATGCTTGCCATGATAAATAAAATACAATTTATAGCTGGAGGGGCAAGGGCAGTCTTCACACAAACAATCCTACCACTTGGAAACCTGAAGAACACAATGCAAGCCAAGCCCTCAGCACTATCACTAAACATAAAATGATGTTAAATTCCAGTTGAAGTTGAAAAGGATCTGTGCAGTGCCAGCAATGTAAGGGTTACCTGCATTTTAACTTCTTCTCCGACCCCAGTCTATCCTGATAGAGCATGGTGAGCCTCCTCCCCCCTCCTCCTCTGTACTGGAGAACTTCATAGCCGTCAGCAGGAGGGGGGAGGAGGGGTGGGTGCAGTGCTGTGCACTGTGTGTGTCCGAGGGGAGAGAAGAAGCCGGCTGCTCTGTAAGTCTAGCCGGCATTCTCGCCAGGGCACAGAGTGAGTGCAATTACGGGACACCTGGGCACCCTAGGGGCCCCATGAGCACTTGGGGCCCCTGGGCTGTGCCCAGGTGTGCCCGCTCGGTAAGACGGCCCTGAGTATATGCAAATTACATCCAAGTTGCACTACATAATCACACTGAAAAATCCAATCAAAATCAGATTGCAGCAGTGTGAACCTAGCCTAAAGGCTCCTGTGGTGCCGGGACAAGGCCACCTGGAGCCCACGGCAAACATGCCAAACTGCACCTCCCCCCAAGATATATGAGCATTATGTGTTAGCAAAAATCCACCCTCCCAAAAAAATAATTGAGCACGAATCTGCATGCTTACACCCTAAACATAAACCCCCCCTCCTCCCAGGAACAATCTGCCCCCCTGCTGAAACCCCCCCTCCCAGCACAATTTTTTGACCCCTCATACCCCTTCCAGCTCAAATCCTCTCTCGTCCCAAGTCCCCCAGCACAGATCTCACCCCTCCCCCCCAAAAAAATAATAAAAAATCGCTCCTAGCACAAATCCTCTACTCCTCAAACCCCCCCCCCCCCCGAGTACACTTCTCCTCCCACTCCAAATCCCTCTTCCCAGCACAAATCCCCCTTCTAGCACAAATCCCCCCAAACTTCCCCTCCTAGCTCAAACACCCCCCCCCCCCAAATCATCCCTACAGGCATAACCCTGACCCCCCCCCCCAAAAAAAATCCACTCCTAGCACAAATCCCCTTCCCCCTCTACCATATCACCTCTTCTAGCACAAACACTCCAATCCCCCCTTCCTAGCACAGATCCTCTTTCCTCATCCCTCCAAATCACCTTTCCTAGACTCCCCTCAAATTACCCCTCCTAAAATAATTCTTTACCCCTGCTGCCCCCCATATTCCCTCACCCAACACAAATCCCCTCCCCCACAATCTCATTGTGGCACCCACCACCTCAAATCATATCACAGTGCCCAGGGCAGCTTCCCCTCCTCCCCACCCCTTGCCCCAGCCCTGGGCTCCTGTCACATACTAAAGTAAAACTAAAACAAGTTTTACTCCACCACCCCTGAGTACCTCCCTCTTCATCCTATCCCCTTACCAGCCCATGCAGCTCACAGTGGGAGGATTTAAACCACAAATCAGAAAGCAGAGTCCTAGGATAGGTGTGTCCACCTGCTGATTCACAAGCTACAAGTCTGTAAATCAGAGGAGACAATGCTGCTAGCAACATGAAGCAGGCACAGCCTACATAAGAGTGACAATGCTACACCTATTCCAAGAAGCTGAAAGAGGCAGATGTTACTTGCAGGATCACCAGGTACAGTGGATATAAAAAGTCTGTTAAAATGTCAGGTTGCTGTGATGCAAAAAAAGAGACAAAGATAAATCATTTCAGAACTTTTTGCACCTTGAATGTGACCTATAAACTGGACAACTAAAATACATATCCCAAAAAAATATATAAAAAACCTATTTTTTTCATCAGTTTTGGCCAATTTATAATCTTCCTCATATTTTTGGTAAAAAAAAATCGCAATTGGCGTATATTGACTGGTTTGCGCAAAAGTTGCTGCATTTACGAATGTTGAGAATTAATTCATGGGGTTTTTATTTATTTATTTTTTTTACTAGTAATGGCGGCAAACTGCAATATTGCGGCGGACATGTCGGACCATTCTGATACTTTTTTGGGACCAATGGCATTTATACAGCGATCAGTGCTATGAAAATGATTACTGTATAAATGTCACTGTCAGGGAAGGGATTAACCTGCAGGGGGCGCTCTAAGGGTTAACTGCGTTCCCTGTGCGTGTTACTAACTGTATCCGCCCCTGTCCTTCAGCTTCCTTGTGTTGCTGACGTTCTGGGGCGTGTCTGTCCATCTAGGCTGACCAATGGGGCTTGACCTGGATACATATATGAGCAGCTTGTCTGCTCTGCTCCAGGTGTCCCCCCCTTTATGGCAGTCTGTGTGGCATTGGTGTGTTCGGTTGGTCCTGCTACAAGCACATTGTACCTCATATGCTGTAAGTCTCACTGGCACTGTTGCAACTTTGATCTTGTTCATCCTTTCTGTTGGTGTTTTTTTCACCCTCTCAGCTTCACATTGGTTCACAGTACTTCTGTTTAATTTGCTGCAATATCTGTGTCCACCTGGCTTCATAGCCTATCCTCACAACTATAACTCACACAGTTGCTGTCCTATATCCTTATCACCTTCCTTGGTGTATGGGTCTTTTGTTTTTCCCTTGGACTAGACCTCTTTCAATTAAATTTCCTTAATACTTTACATCCACCACAGATTGGAGCCTCTGCGTTCCTGTCATTGGGACAATCTGACACCAATTATCACTTTCTTGTGCTTCCCCATACCACGAACAACACCTCAGCTCCCGGTATGGGCACCCATGTCAGCCCGCCTATCTCAGCTCACTGTCATGCACATGCTGGTCCGTGTAAGTAGCTCACCATGTATCCAATCTACAGCTATTAACCATTTTTTACTATTACTTTTTATAATTTTCTGGTTTCCCCCAGCAGGGTCACTTTGCTTGTGCCTTAGTGACATGCCCATGTCTTTTTTCAGATTCTACTCATTTCGCATCAGCCCCTGAAGAGTGGGCCTGCTGCCACGAAACGTTGTCGGGCATATTCTAGATGCAAATGTTTTACTCAGGTTATTGTATGTGCTGTCAGCACTCCACCATTTGGAGCTTGTTTTTATCAACCTACTTTCTCAATCATGTGCAACAAGTCTGCTATATATTACTGTTTACATGTCTACCATTATGTATATGTACCCATCATTGCATGGTATTATTGTCAAAGTTCAACAATAAATATTTACATTATTTGGTACCCTTGTTTGAAATCGCATCAATGTATACCTCATTTAAAGTCCCACCCTTTTTTTCTTTTCATGTATACAATAGGGGTGGAGACGCATGGTCCACATGGTCTCATTTAGGCCTCATACACACGGACATTTCTTAAAAAATAAACAAAACGTTGGGCCCGACGTCAAGGAAAAAAAATTGGCGTTATGCATCGGCGTTAGTGAGCGTCGGCGTCAATAGGCGTTTTTTTTAAAAAAATCATCCCTCTGCTATTTTTCAACCTAAAAACAACGGCGTCAAAAAACGCCAGTTAACGCCGGTACAATATTAGTTGGCGTTTGTCTGCGTTTTGCGGCGTCGGCGCAAAAAAATGCCAAAACGTTACAGCCTTAGAACGCGCTGGCCGTGGATTCTAGTTTCAGCTCACTAACGCCGATGCCATCTACAGCTCAAAAACATTGGCGTTTTTATGGGGCCATTGACTAACATGGAGAGCTGCAAAAAACGCCAGAAAACGCCGGCGTCAAAAAACGTCCGTGTGTATGAGGCCTTAAAGTCCCAAACTTTCCCCTCTTTTTGTAGTTACTAACTGTATGGGGGCTGGGCTGGCTGGAGGAGGAGAGTGATTGCGGCTCCCATACACAGGGAGCCTGCGATCACATTTCTCCTCCCTGTCAGAATGGAGATCCATGTGTTTACATACACCTACCCCCGTTCTGTCACTGCGGGGGACCGATCGTGGGTAGCCAGCCAAAATCGTGTCTGCCCTACCCGCTTCCTGGCTCCCCCAGAACACAGTGAGTGCGCCTCCGGCGGCGCGTACGCGATCACGATCCGCGATCTTGCAGCTGCCATCAGGTGACGGCGGTTTGCGATATCGAGCCACTTTGCCGCCGTCAATCCACGGTGGGCGGTCAGCAAGTGGTTAAAGGTGGAAAAAGTTCTGAAATGATTTATCTTTGTCTAATTTTTTTACATCACAGAAACCAGACATTTTAACAGGGGTGTGTAGACTTTCCACTGTATTTGTGAGACGTTCATGGGACTTAGAGAAAACTATAAGTGCATTTGAACATACAAAGAGGTACAGCAGCACATCATTTTATTTAATGGGAAGTCATAGTTCTACTTTAGGGAATATAGTAGTAAATGCAAACAAAACCAGTATGGGGTTTGTTAGCAATGGCAGGCATGGGACTTTGGCCTGTAGTAAGGGCTGTCCTGGAAATCATTGTTGTTAAAATATTTTATTACATTTATAATGCAATAAAGAATAATAATAATAATAATTGTATATGATTAATTACAATTAAAACACATAATATCTGTTTTTCTATAATAAAAAATGTACTTCTGAAAATAGATATATACATTCAAAACATGTAAACGCAGACTCATTATTTCTTCTTTTAGTCCTTGCAAATGTGATACAAGGAAGTCTGCTTTACAGAAAGTTAATATATTGATGAAATTTGTCTCTGAAATGGAAGGAAATGATCACCTAGACAAGCATTTCACAACGTTTAGTTTACTCATGGGCAAAAGATGAGAAGTACATAAAAAAAAAGGAAATATGATGGCGTTATTTTCCACCTACCTTCTCTTGCCATATCAAGTGCTTTTATTAGAGTTTTGATGGCCTGTTGCCATTCTCTGTTCTCCAGCATTTTGTCTGATAGCAGTGTGTATATTCTCCAGAGGTTCTCACAGGCCAGTGAGTTGTGAGTGCGGCCTGTCTCATCTTTCCATAACCGGCCTGCTGTTAGATGATAGAATGCCTCATAATGCTCAGCAGCTTCCTCCAACTGACCTACAATATAGAAGATATGTTTAAATACAGTTACTTCACACACTTCACAGCAGCAATGTGGCTAATCTTTACATTAAAAATGTTTACTAAAACTCTGTAAATAGCAGTAACACAATCCATCTAAATCACAATCAAAATCAATCTAACTAAAGTAATTACAAAGTATATGGCTTATGTAATAATTTCAGATACGGAAATATTGATACAGTTATATGGGAAATGCCTTTGCTGTACGTTATTATCATTGAGTTCATTAGAGTTCAAAAAAAAATTACAAAGTATGATAAGTAGATCTACTATAGTGATAAGCTGCCACATCTCTGATATTGCAATCGAGCAAAAAAAAACATTACTCCCATGGGACTTAAGTGCACTCATACTAAATTAATTCCTTTACATAAAAGAAACATATTTTATTTGTACAAAAAAAGTTTATAACATGTTTAAAACATACATAAATGCTCAGGTATATCTATACAGTGTTATATACAAAACTCCACAATACCCCTGTACCCTCTGACAGGGTAGTACATGTATACAGTACGTGGTGTTTTATAGGTGCTTCAAAACAGTCTCCAATACATAAGAGCATGACTGGGGATTGCTTCTAGAATATAGTAAAGTGCCATACTTTAGCCTGGTACACACTATGAGATTTTCGCTGGGTTGACCAAAAAAACCTCAGCTCTGGTCAGAGCCACTGTACTAACGATCCATTGTTAGTACAGTGATCTCCCCCCCGAGCTGTTGTGTTCTGACAGGGGAATGCCCCCCCCCCCCCCAGAACACTCTGGTCAGCGTTGATCGGGACCAGTTGGCTGCTGATTTGCCAACGTTCTCGCCTGGCATGTCAGAACGGCTTCTGTCAGACCAGCTCCCATGCACACACGGGCCAAATATCAGCTGGTTTTTATTGAACTGGCCGATGTTGTCTGCCAGTCAGCTCTGGTCAGAGCCACTGTACTAACGATCCGATGTTAGTACAGTGATCTCCCCCCCCGAGGTGTTGTGTTCTGACAGGGGAATTCCCCCCGCCAGAACACTCCGGTC
Organism: Glandirana rugosa; assembly: GCA_018402905.1. Lineage (NCBI taxonomy): Eukaryota > Metazoa > Chordata > Amphibia > Anura > Ranidae > Glandirana > Glandirana rugosa. Next base: position 635,574 of record BLSH010023060.1, read on the forward strand.
ATCTCTCTCAGCCATTGGCTAAGAGCACTGATCGGGACCAGTTGGCTGCTGATTTGCCGATGTGCTTGTCTGGCATGTAGACCGGCTTCTGTCAGACCGGCTCCCATATACACACGGGCCAAATGTCAGCCGGTTTTTATTCAACTGGCCAATGTTGTCTGCCATTCGGCCCGTGTGTACGTGGCTTTACAGATATATGGAAGAGTGGACTCGCCTCCCGTCTTTTGTATGGTAAAGACTGTATGTCTTTTATTCATATGTTTGCTGTTTTGCAGGCCCTGGGATAAGTCTTTGGCTATTCATGTACAAGTTCTTTTACTATACATCAAGCATGGTGGCTTTGCTGTCATAGTTAGAGTTTATTATTCTTTATTTGTTAAATTTTTGGAAAATTGTATAACGTTAGGAGCTAGTTTATTAGTTTTTACAGGTTTTTTTTGGGTAGACCTCTGCCCTGCGTGGTTGCTACTCTTGGCCGGTTATGGTCAATCCCTGCGGTCCCTTGTGTGTCCGATGGTTGGAATGGAATGCATTTTAATAAGCCCTGGTCAAAACTTGTTAGTGATATGCAAGACAAGTAAATAGATAGAAAATTTAGATGCCTCTTTTGCCCCCTGATGAGGATTGTGTAAAACAATTGAAACCTGCTGGGTCCTCCCCAGCAGGGCAGACTGTTTTAAAGTACCTATAAAGCACCATAGGGTTCATTTACTAAAACTGGAGAGTGCAAAATCTGGTGCAGCTCTGTTTTGTATGGCTGTGCTGAAGTCCCATGTGAGTAATGGTTTTTATTTCATTTCAATATCAGGGATGTGGGAGCTTATCACTCTATGTAGATATACTTATCATATTTTGTACAAGATCCTTGCGAGCACAAGCAAAGTGGTGCACCCATGCATAGTAAGACTATTAGGAGGGGAACCTATGTAGACTCAGTAGGGGCAAGGAGCCCACACAACTGCAGTAAGGGCCTCTTGAGTGCAAAAATTCAAGCCTGGCACCTTCCCGCTGTCTGCCATGCATCCAAATGTGTCATAGCCAGAGATTGGTGGTTAAACCATTTGGGGGGACTGGAGCAATTATGCACCAACAGGCTTCATGTAAATAAGGGAAAAAGTCCAACTCTTGGCAGCTGAGACCCCCAAAAGGCCTTGTGGTTCCCAACAGACACACATGGGAATGGACAGGCAGGATTAAGTGAACAAACCACTCTGCTAGACTTCACCCTCACTGGCCTAAGTGCACCATGGCCCTGAACATGTAAAGCACTCTGCTGCTGCCACATATGTAGCACATAAGTACCTAGGAGATCACCTTCAGCACAGTCCAGTGCAAAAGAACACATTACAGGCCAGTCCGTGTGCTTTCAACTAGGGCATTAGCATAATACAGAGGCATGATAGTGGGAGGAGTTATACTGGGCTGTCTTTACAGCTTTGTTATGCCAGTGTCCAAACCCCTGAAGACAACAGCACAACCAAATGTACCTGAATACTTCACCCTATGCCTTAAAGTACGATTAAGACGACAGGAAATTTGATTTAACTGTTAATTTCTTATCTTGGAATTCACAAGTTCTACCAAGTGAATGTTCAGGCTTCAGTTGATGCGAGCTTCAGCCACAAGCTGCTTCAAGCTGTTATCTGAGTATTTTTGTATTTCTTGTGGGTCTGTTGACAGTTCTATGTTATCATGTTGTTATCCGCTGCTCAATATTATTGCTTGGATATGTCCCACAGTCTATAAATGCAAGCCCCGTGTGCTCTACTGAGTCTTTGACTTACCTGTAAATTCCTCATCTTGGAGTACAGTACAGGTCACCGGTTCCTCCCCTCTGTCTTTATCACTCCTTACAGTTCGCTAAAAAACTGATGTCTTAGAGTGGGTGTAGTTAAATGTGTACGCTCTATGGGTAACCCTAGCAACATTTTTGCCATTGTCCAATCACCCAAAGGTAGCAGTATAAAACCCATGGTTAGGAATAGGTTTTTGCAGAAAGCAGCCAGCTAGATCCCTTCTTTCTAACTGGCTGCTGTGGGCAGAAGTTTAAGGATGATGTACACAGTATGTGAGCATTTTCTAGAAAAATATAGGTGCACAAGAATATAGGTCCTGTATTGCAATAAGGAAATTCTGAACAATGAGTAAGATAGATAGATAGCTAGATAGCTAGATAGATAGATAGATAGATAGATAGATAGATAGATAGATAGATAGATAGATAGATAGATAGAAAGATACTGCAGATTGATTTCAAGCTCTTCATATTCTGCATATTAATCCCTTCTTGCTATGAGGTTTCTGTCGGAAGTCTTGCCCTTAGGAAGCGAGTGGAGGTTCTTTCATTGCCGTAGGCCCCCTGCTGTTTAATACTAGTATGGACTCTGGGGAATCATCACATGGATGCAGAATATACATCAGAGTACTCTAGCCAAAGTTCCATACCAGCAAATACAGCCAGAATTGTAAATGAGTGGGGACAGCTGTCAGTGGGGTTGGATTTATAAAAGGGTTGAGAGGAAGGCACCGTAAGTGCTGCCTCCAGCGGCACAGTGCATTGGAACACTCTCAGTTGCTTGTCTGTATTCATAAAATAATACATATTACATAATAACATAGCATAACACTCTCATTATTTTAAAATATGCAAACCATAACTATTGGCCAAACATTAGAACCAGAAACATGTGAATGACTTCATCAGCTGCATTATTTTCTCAGTACAAAGACTGATATTAACACAAATGGGTTTAAATGTGAAGCTGCCATAAAAGCAGGCACATAAATGTAATTCTTCCAGACGCTATTTTGATGCACATTTTTTGATGTCATGAATATTTAATGAAATGGCCCAAACTAAAACCATATAACATTCTTACATTACTGATGCTTGCACCCGTGAGCTACAAACATTAGAGCCATGATTGAGTGTACTAAAATGAACTCATTCAGCATTGCATTGATTAGTCGAAAAGCAGAGAGAGAAGACAAGGAGGGGGGGATGCGTTACCCCACTTAAGAATAAAAGCTGGCACAATTGAAGGTTCATTGCAGGAGCAAGAACAGCATTATACACTCACCCATAATTAAATAAATAAGGTATCCTTGTAAAGCACTACTTGCCGAGACCTGACATTAATCTGGTGGGATGTTAATTAGGTTCAAAGACTGCTTCCGGTCTTGTTCAAGTAATTTATTATGTCACAAATTGCAAGATGTACTAGCTGACCTGCCCGACTGCTTCATATCAGCAATCTGGAGGGCAGCTAATTATCTACTTTCCCATAAGCATGTGCATTTTTTTTACCCTCGCCAACGGAAGTTAAACTGGTAGAGGCAATCGTAGGAAAATAATTTGACAGTTCCAGAAGGAACATTTTTTTCAGTCAGTAAGATAAGTAGAAAACAGAGAGTCTGTTGTAAACAGAAGATAGTCTGCTTTGTAGAAAGCAAAATATAAATTTGACCAATCTTTTTAATGAAGCCTGTGGCTTAAAAAGTTCAAACTAAACTAAACTTTAAGCATTTGGTGATGGTGGGTGTACATATACCCCTGCTGTGTGTATGTATACTGTCTACATTTACATAATCAGATTGATTATGTCCAAGAAAGTGCATGTAAATGCACATGGAGGGTACAAATGATCTTGAATGTCTTCAAGATCACTGAAGAATCTGTAACCATGGACCCTAATTATTCAACTGTCAGATCAGAACTTAAAGGAGAATCCCAGGTATGATATTACATCTAGCAAAACATTGAATACACACCTACTATATGAGTTACCAATGGATCTAAATAGTTTTAGTGTTTTATAACCTTCAGTGTGCTTACCCAGCCACCAAAACACAACAGCTTAGCTATTGTAAATTTTTAAGAACCCATTCTATTCCTACATCATATTCATGGTTACTGTGCAAAAAGTATATTCCCCATGATGCCCCACTGCATATTCCTTCTAGATTGACGAGATTTAAAATGATCATCATACTGTGGCTTTAGGTTTACCTCCTTGTAGCACTTTTCAGGAGATGGAAAGGGGCGAGCAGTAGGGTAGTAGAATCACTATGGTTGACTATGCTGGAGCTGTTTTTGGGAATTGGGCTGCTCAGCTTAAGTCCTGGGTTCTGGAGAGCTTCCTGACCGCTGATCAAAAACTCACATACAAAGAGCTAAGAAACACTGGGGTTGATTTACTAAAACTGGGGAGTGCAAAATCTGGTGCAGCTCTGCATAGAAACCAGGGTTTTTTGTCAAATCAATCAATTAATCAGCTTCCAGGGTTTTTGGTCAAAGCTTAATTGAACAAGCTGAAGTTAGAAGCTAATTGGCTACAACGCACAGCTGCACCAGATTTTGCACTCTCCAGTTTTAGTAAATCAACCCCAGTGTGACCTGGCATCTGGCTTCCAATAGTACTTGTAACAGACCAATCAAAAGCTGCATGAAGGCTGACTGATCCTGAAATTAAAAGAATATTGCTTGCATCAAAGATGTGGAAGACCATGAGAAGTGCCTATGGGGTGGTGGGAATTGTGTATAGTGTTCTATTGTGCTCTGATTACAGGAGGATCCAGATATCACTGAGCTAGCAGGAACAAATGTGCTAAGGTAGAATTCAGTATGTGCAGTTTTTAAATCTTTGTGCATGCAATAAATTCTGCCTTGTCATAAAAATCCAGCTTTTTCATCTGATTTCTGTTATCAAGCACACATGCGTGTTTAAGCACAAACATTTTACAAACATTTTACTGGTTTTGAAAGCCTTAATAAGCTATAATATTTAAAATATGATCTGCAAAATATCACAACAGTCTATTCTAGCACAGGATTTGGATGTCCTGCCAAAGGACTAGAGGATCCTTGAGTAGGCACCAGTACATACTAGGTTTACTCATACAATCCCAGAGGCATTTTTGGACCTTTTGTTTTCTAATGAAACACCAATTCTGGGGTATTGATCCCCTACTGACCACAAAGGTGGGGTAAAAAGCTATTACCACTGACCACCAACACTATGATATTAATCCACCCACCGACCTCCAAGGGGCATTCTGCCTGTACTTACCACCAATGCCAGGGTAATTCTCCTCCAAAAACTACCAATGAATGTAAGAGGCATTCTTCCTCCCACTGAGCACCAATGCTAGGGCATTATATATTCTACAGATCACTAATGCTATGGAGCACTGATCAGTTTTACCTCCACTAACCAATATAGCAATCTTGATCACCAATGATGGTGTATTAAACTTTCAACTGACCACCAATGTGGTGGCAACTATTTATTTACAGTTCTGCTTTAAAGAGACCCTGCCACTTTTATAAAACAAAAAGATAACAGGTATGATGGGCTGCCTGATTAACTAATAGGAATTTTCAGAAGATGGGAAGAGGTGGGCAAAATTTATTACCATTAGGAAGTGCTGAACTTAAGAAGTCTGCTCAATTTTCTCTTCATAAAGTAGCATTAATAAAGATTACAAAAGGAAAATGACAAAGCTGCAATGCTTCTTAATGCACAATCCCATTATTGTTGTACATAAAAAGGTAATCTCTTGTTATTGTCTTTCATCAGGGCACTTTCCATGCTATTTATGCATGATCTACAACTAATCGTAATGTAACACTAATTTAATATAGCCGTAAGGTTTTGTCTGCATTTTAATTGCTGGTATTTGCATAATAATCAATACACTGGTGCTATTAATTCATATATACATAAAAGCTGTACAGAAAGGGTAACATTTATGCATCGGACTTATTAAAATATTTCAGAATCTCATTGCTTCTTTACTTGTATTAGTAATAACATTATGAATGCATACAATTGCAAAAGTTTCTTTTATGAATGTAGTTAAATCCACAATGTGTTCAGAGACAAAATGGAGTGCACAACAATTTTACGGTACATTCCATGCTCTTCTTCCCATACCGTGAGAGTGTTAACAAACTGAATAATGTAGAATCAGTTAAACTGACTTTTGCAGAAAATTTTACTTAACAGGCTTTTTTTTGTTGCATTCTTCTGATTCTGATCAAAAGGCCAACACCAAATGTAGGATTACAGTTTTTACTGCAAATGATGCATTACTGACCACTAAAAAAAGATTAAAGTGTTACTAAACTCATAACAGTAAATCTGTCTGTAAATGTAGCATAGCATGCTTGTTATACTCACTGTGGAACTTAAGGGGTTAATCCTCAGCATTGTTTAAAAAAGGCTGTTTTATCCTGTAGGATACTTCCCTCCTGCACTGTCAATCTGAGCAAGTCCATATAATACACAGCAGGGTGGTAAAGCTGCACATGCTCAGTTTGGTCTCTTATGATGGATAGAACATTTCCTGTTTCAGTTGAACTGTTCAGGTTACATGATATTGTCACATGTGAGTGTGTATAGAGGCTGTAGTGGAAATCTCCTCCTACTTGAACACACAGCTATGGACAAACTGTGCAGGTTATCAGGAAACCATGGTATACAGATCATCCAAAAAGGTATATAGTGGCAGTTTTTTTAATGTAAACAGAAGATTTATAAGCTGTGGGTACTGTGGGGGGTGGTGAACTATTTTCATATTACTGGGTTTAGTAACACTTTAAATAAAAGGCAAATATAACTCAAGCTGAAAATATAGATTTCTAGAATTGTGTTCAATACAGACTGTGCGGACCATTATTAAAATCAAGCAAATATGCATTAACTTTTTTAACACTTTAATTAAGGAAGGGCCTTTGTCAGATTATTATTGTTTTCTTTGTCTTTGTAGGGGAGATTTCCTATCACTTCCAACGTGTATAATCCAAGAAAAGAATGCCTTATTTGCATGGAAAGTGCATTTGCCCTGTAGTACTGAAGCAGGACAATAGCTTTCATTAGAATTGCTTGAATGACTCCACTGCTGAAAGGAATGTTCGGGATTTACCCAAATTTATTTTCCAAACCTCCCTCTCTCCCTCTAGAGCAGGGGTAGGGAACCTGCGGTTCTCCAGCTGTTGTAGAACTACATTTCCCATCATGCTTCTGGGAGTAATTGTATCCATCAGCCTTGCAATGCCTCATGGGAAATGTAGTTCTACAACAGCTGGAGAGCCGCAGGTTCCCTACCCCTGCTCTAGAGCATGTTCTGCCATGATTTTCTTTTACCTTGTTGCTAAAGCAGAAAATAGATGTGATTGTGTCCTATGACAGTAGCACCAGTTCTGTAAAATTTTGCAGGGTCAGCTGCTTGGAGTTCAGTTCTTACTGACATAGACATGCCCCCTGGACTACATCTCCCAAAAGCCCTTTCCCTACACAAAGTGTGTGAGCAAGCTCTTGTGAGTCAAGGTGGTAGCATTATTTTGCTGAGAAAGGGATTGGTGTACTGTATGAATATGAAGTGGACACAGAGAAGTGAAAAGACAAGGGTAGTTTTATAGGTACGCTGCACAGCTAACAATGTTGGTTGGAGTTTAGTGCAATAAAGGCATTGTGTTGGCAGCCCAAACAGGAAGTTAGAAGAACACTGGATTTTTGACACATCAATAGGCATGGCAGACTTGGGCTCTGAGGGCCACCAACTAACTAGTTAACTTTGAGGGCCACCAACTAAAAATGTAAATCTTTCAACATAACACAACATTCTTTATCCAACAACATTGCCTTTATTTCAAATACCACAGCTTCACAGAAAATAACTATAAGTTGCATTGTATTTATGACACAATCATTAACAAACTGCATATTTAGACAAATGTTTCCATCTGATTTCTATATCTTTGTGCTCAATGAACAACATTCAAGAGAAATATAACAGCAAGGAAACAGATGACTGGAAAAGGTGCACAAACAGTAATTGGTCAACCAAATGTTGCTAAATATGATACAAATGATACCCAATGGAACAGAGCTAAAATCATTATATTACCCAGTTCTCAAGATGTTGACATTTGTTATGTAGTATTTAGAACATAATCATGCAAATATATTCAGATAAATGATTCCGTCTGATTTCTACATCATTATGCTATCATCCAAAATGTATATAACAGCAAAAAAACAGGTGGCTGGCAATCTACATAAACAGTAATTGATGATGCGAGTGTTGCCAAGTATTACAAGCATGGTGACCAATGATATAGAGCTAAAAACATTGTATTAAGTGTGCTGTTTTGATTTGTTTGCTCTGTGCAAAGTTCCTCCGTGTGCACCTTACTATAAAAGCAAGTTCTAAATTGGGTTGATTGCCATTTTTGTCAGCTTGCTGGAATTGGCACAAGGACACATTGGCGGCTTTCAGCTGCCATTGTGTTCTGAACAGCTTCTGGTGTGTCCCTACACCTTTGAGGATGAATAGGCTGCCTCCAGGCATTTCTGGCTTTAATTTATCCACTGCTATATATGCTACAACATGAAGGCTCTCATAGAGTTAGGACCACACTATACAAAAAGGCCTTGATGAGGCAAGTGCAGCTTTAACAAATATTTGCAAATGTTGTATAACTAAAACTTCTGTTTTTAATGCAAATTGTTAGACGGTATTTTTTTTTCTTTTTCACTGCTTGACTAGTAAGAGTGCTAGGGAATATTTACAGAACCAGATTGCTTGTGGTATGTAGGTGTCCAGGCACATTTTCCCTAAATATGGCATGCGACCCTGCAATTGTCAATTCACTGTCAGTAAATACCACATGAAAAGGGGTTAAAGTCAGTTCGCAGAAGGAGATAAATAATTAAATGCATGCGGTAATTAAGTAGTGGTCCAGACATGCGGTATTTAAAGCAGAACTCTGGGAAAGCACTTTTTCCATGTCCTTGTTGCTGATCTCCTATCTTTACCAACTATGCCATCCATCTTCTTCTGAGCTCTGTAGTTCCTCTGCAATTGCCTGGTGATCTTGCTGAAAAAACGTTATTGCCCTGTGATATCCTGTTTGTAAGACCACTGGCTGCTATTTCTCCTATATCCTCAGCTAGCGATTTTGTCACTTCCCACAAGTAGTTCTGTAAAACGAGCAGGGATTTCTATTTCCACCCTGCTTGCTGTAGTGGGCGGAGGGGGTCTCACAGACCCTGATCTCTGCCGCCCATGGAGGTGGTGTCCTCCTCATCCTCCCTGCCAGCACCACCCCCACTCCGCCCTAATCCCCCCCTCCACCCGCCCACCATCTCTCCAGTGCAGAGCAGAGATCAATGACAGAAATCATCCGCATGACAGTGTGGAGATCTCGGGCTCAGGTGTTGTATGTGAAAACACTGATCGCTGTAACTTCCTGCCTTCTGGACCGGCATTGTGATAGACAGCGCAGAGTGCACTGTTCCACATACAACACCTGTCACAGCCCGAAAACTCCACTCTGTCATGCGGATGATTCCTGTCATTGATCTCCACTCTGCACTGATAAGCTGCAATGGTGGGCACTGATAAGCTGCAATGGTGAGAACTAATAAGCTGCACTAATGGGCACTGATAAGCTGCACTGATGGGTACTGATAAGCTGCACTGGTGGGCCCTGGTGAGATAGCACTGATAAGCTGCACTGGTGGGCACTGGTGAGACCACACTGATGGGCACTGATAAGCTGCAATGGTGGGCACTGATAAGCTGCACTGGTGGGCACTGGTGAGACTGCACTGATGGGTACTGATAAGCTGCACTGATGGGCATTGATAAGCTGCACTGGTGGGCGCTGGTGAGACTGCACTGCTGGGCACTGATAAGCTGCAATACACCATACCAGCACTGATTGCTGTTAGAAAGATCTCAAAGCTGCATGAGGAGGAATATTTCTAATACTGAATTACAGCAGAGTACAGTGTGTATAATATATAATTATGGGATGTGTCTACAGTTCAGTAATGATTACAGAAAGCAAGTAAGGGCAATATGTTTATCTCCTTGTGGCTGGAGGGGGACAGCACAGACATGCTGTGTGTTACTGAGTAGTATGGCTTGCTGGCTGCAGAATGAGGGTTGTGATTTATGTTGAAGTGGGCTTGTTCACATTTACATGTACAGGCCTAGTGTACCCTCCCACATTCACTCCAATCCCAAGAATTCATGGGAAATGTAGTTTGAATATGGTGTAGAGACAGGGGAGAGGATATGATGTAACCACTGTTGTAACAGATCCTCCCTGGCAGAATACATGCTGCATTTGTTGAATTAGAGAGCTGAGTACCTGAAAATTCAATTGGAGTTTTCTCTTCAATGGTAAGGAATTTCACAAATGTAATAACTGTTTAGTGGTGTGTGTGTGTGTGTGGGGGGGGGGGGGGGGTAGGGGGGCACTAATAGGGGATTTTTTGCCAATCCCAGAGTTCCGCCTTAAGGAATGTAAAAATATAATAGCCGATTTTGAGTAGTGTCTGCCTTTTTGGATCAGTTCTCTCAACAGTAATTCATAGAAACCTAAATATGGAAATCATTGGGGCTGATTTACTTAAAATATAACTAATGGAAAAACAGTTTTTAAGTTTCGGATAGTGTGGATGTGGATTAGAACCACTGTCAGGTTTTTATTGTTGTCTCTGCCCTATTAAGGAGATTTATCTTCTCTATTTGTCCTGTTTACCATCATCTTTGAAAGTAAAAGTAAAAGAAAATCCCACATTTTTTGGGTTATCCCCAGAAAAGTAATAGAGGAGAAATCATCCAATGGGATACTGATGGCAAAAAAGCCTGACAGGGTTTATAATCCTCCCTTACTCTATCCAAAATGAAAAAAAAAAAGTTGTGCATATAGTTCTACTTTAAGGCAAATAGCAAGTTGCTTCAGAGCTTAGTAAATGAGGTAATGCTTCACCTTACAAAGAATACACAATCACTTGCAAGGAAAATAAATAAAAAATGCATTTTTGCTTGCACATGTTTAGATGATGGAAGTCAGCAGAGATGTCCCTCATTTACTAAGCTCTGGTGTAACTGCACTTGCAAAGTGCTCAGTCTATGTGCCTTCAGTAAATTAACCCCATTACATTTAGTAGATCCACCCCATTACATGTAGTGAAATATATCTATTTTTTACGGTCATTTCGCCAACTTTTTTGGAGACTTTTTGTGTAAATACTTGCATATCCATCATTTGCTGCAAACCTCCCAATCACTCCACACATAATACAATGTCCATGTATATCGCAATGGTCTAATCCCTTGTTAGAACATATATGTCATATGTAGTGGGATACTTTACTTATTCAGAATTATTTTTAGAGATATCTGGCTCAAATATTCGCAAGACAGAAATGGGATTATGAATAGACAAGTATTTTTACAAAGGTGCGGAATTTCAGCTTTTAGGAGAGGGGTGTCATCAATTTGAAGGTGTGATAGATGGATACCAGAGTGACACTTTCAAGAACATTAGAGAATGACAATGGCTATCCTCTAACAAGAAAAATCAAACCTATCCAACGATATAGTAATGACTTCACCAAACATCACAGCAAAAATGACTTTAAGCCCTGGTTCACGCTGGCACGATTTGGCATGCGATGTGACATGTCAAATCGCATGCCAAATCAGCGGCAATTGCCGGCAATGGCACCATCCTAATCGTGACTAAAAAAGTCATTCTTATACTACTTTTTGCGATTTACAGGTAGGATTCCCATAGGCATCTGTGCAGAAAGAGATGCCTGTGAAATCGCCACTGAAATCAGGACTGACATGCGGGAATGAAATGGTGCGAGTTCTGTTGAACCAGGGCTTAAAGCGGAGTTCCACTTGTTTTTTTGTTTATTAGAAGTCAGCAGCTACAAAAAGTGTAGCTGCTGACTTTTAATAAACAGTAACTTCCCTGTCTCCGGGTCCAGCGACGGCTGCTCCCGAGGCCTCCCTCGTCTCCCCCCTCCTCCCTGCGGCGCCGGCATTCCTAGTGTGGGCACCCGGCCCGGCTTCACGGCCGGGCACCCACTGCGCATGCGCGAGTCGCACTGCGCATTCCTAGTGGCCCGGCAATCTTCTGGGACCTGTGACGTGTCCCAGAAGATTGCCAGGAGGGAGGGGCTGCCTAGGAGGAGAGGAGGAGTCGCCTAGGCTGCCCAGAGGCGGAAGGTGGAAGAGGGACAGGAAGCCCTCTAAAACCTGGGGACACACTCCCCCCCAAAAAAATGACATGCCAAATGTGGCATGTAAGGGGGCGAGGAGTGCTTAAAGCGGAAGTTCCATTTTTAGGTGGAACTCCGCTTTAAGCAGAGTTTCTAAACCAGGGTTCCACAGAAGCCTAGGGTTCCTCCAGAGGTTACCAAGGGAAAATTGTATCATAAATCACATATAAATATCTTTCTTTCACTAATAAAAAAGACAACATTGTATTTTTTATTGGTGGAAGAAGGGTATTTATATATGTGTGTAATTTTTAATACTATTTTCATTCAATATTTGACATTTAAAAAAAAAAAATTATCTACGTATTTGAACTTAGTTGTTTTTGACACACCACGTGTGTCCTGTGAAAGCAGCTTCCCTTTGATTGGTATTCTAGTCACCTTTTTCCTTTTGTATTAATACATATGCTGCAGGGACTGCACTGACTTAGAGAGTTGGGATATCTTTACGGTTTAACCACTTCAGTCCCGGAAGGATTTACCCACTTCCTGACCAGGCCATTTTTTGCGATTAGGCACTGTGTCGCTTTAACTGACAATTGCACGGGTGTGCGATGGTGTACCCAAACAAATTGACATCCTTTTTTCCCCACAAATAGAGCTTTCTTTTGGTGGTATTTGATCACCTCTGCGGTTTTTATTTTTCGCGCTATAAACAAAAAAAATAGACAATGTAAAAAACAAAAAAATAAAATTTTCTGCTCTAATACAAGGCACAGCTATATTTCGTGTGAACCACAGAGTGGACACACACTCTGCAACTCAGAGAACTCCAGCGCCATATGGGAGATCTCGGCAACCGAGGTAGACGCTATGATCTTCGTGTCAGGGGACTATCTGAATCTGTAGAAGCAGATCAACATTCCCCTACGGTAGTGGGCATTTTTAATCGCTTGAATACCAGGCACTTACCCCCCTTCCCACCCAGACCAACTTTCATTGTGCCCTCAGACCCAAAGGGAGGGAGACCGACCACACAAAGGATGTAGTGTGTTGTCTAGTAGACTACAAGTTGAAGGAGGAGATATTAAGAAAGGCTTGCAATACAATACAGCTTGCATATGGAGAAGTGGAAATCCGCATCTACCAAGATCTCTCCAGCACCGCAAGGACCTATGCCCCTTGCTGGAAGTCCTACACACCAGGGGCATACATTATTGTTGGAAATTCCCCTTCTGCCTCTCAGCCATGGTTTAAGGCTGGGCGGCTTTACTGAGAATTCCAGGAGATCTGCAGCTGTTTTGTGACACCCTGGGGTTACCGCTGACTGAAGTACCCAATTGGTATGCAGACATTCTGAATGCTCCACCAAGGCAAAACCAACGCCATGAAGAACCCGTGGAAGCCCAGAATCAAAGGCTTCACCATCAGCACTCCCCCTCTGGAGCCAGATCCCAAGCTCTGCACCCAGGCTCTCAACATAGAGCAAGCCCCACAAAATCCCCAAAACCTCGAAAGGCACGTCGAGAAGTACTGAAGACACCAGACGGCTCCACATATTCTAGTTAAGTACTTACAGTTCCTCTTAGGCTGCATCATTCACACCTGGGCGTAGCATTTTCAGGTAGAAATACATGCGTTTTTACCGCGATTTTGCCACGATTTTTACTGCGATTTTGTACAAGTCAAAAGGTCATCAATGTAAAAAGTAGAAAAACGTCCAAATCAAGCTACAAAAATACCTCCAGAACTTTTTTGAGCTTCAGGCGTTTGGCTTCAGGTGTTTTTGAGTGGAGATGTGAATGGACTCCATAGAGAATCATTGATTTTTTTCCCCTAAAGCGTTTTGTAGCTTCAGGCTTCAAGCTACAAAATGCTCAGGCGTGAATGGGGAATTAAAGTTCGCGCAGTTCCGGGCCTTATAGTTAATGTAGGCTGCAAGCCATCCCCTGTGACCCTATACAGACCCCCTTGGTATGATAGACAACATAATCAGTCCCTGCCTTGATAGTGATCCCAGCATCGCTGATACTCTGTCTCTGATTAGACTATTTCTTACTTCTGTTCCTGTGAAGGTCTCCTCCCAGCTGATGGCCCTACACAGCAGAAGCAGCCCCTAAAAACTTTGTTATACCTAGCCACCTCCCAGGTTCACCACTATCATCATCTTATAGACTCCTTAGATAAAGAAACATATCCCTTAATGTTTGGCACCACAGAGATAATATCCAAGTTCGATACTTCCTTTGGAACTTTTCTCACGGCCAGAAAGAACTCATAGGCAATGCTATTGAGGGGTAAATCCACAACTACGGGTCTAGTTGAGCCCCATGTTTAAGATATGCTTACTCTCCTAAGAACTGGTATGGGGCCCTACTGCCATGTGGTGATGTATGCTATTTTACTATTGTAGAGGGGTCCTTCACGTAATCTGAGATGGTGCGCATCTCTTTGGGTCTTCCCTGTTCAGGGCCCTTAAAATCTAACTAGATCTGACAATAAACCTTTAAGCATGGCCCGCAGTTTGAGGGGTTCGTAAAAGCCCCCTTCTATATTGCTCTTATAGACCCTCGTAAGCCCTCCTATCAAATGCACAAGGTTTATTACCTTACCCTCGCTTCTCCCCAAGAAGTACACTGTGATACTAATGGAATGCTGACGCCCACTTTGACATGCTATGACCCCCAAAGTAAGCACCTACTTTCCTAGTAATATAACAGGCTTATGTATACTTAGAGGAACGGTTTATAGGGAATGGAGAGCCTCCCAGATGGGAAACTTAGAGCGGGACCGGCTACGGAAAACACAGCCTACTCCCTTCAGGGACAGGACTATACTCATATAGGTGGCCACTGAGGTCCGGATAATCCAGGGACTGACATAAGGTACTCCGCATTTGATGTTACCCTGGCTCTCCCACTTTCCATTTCCCAGTGAACACTGAGGCTCCTCTCCTCCCTCCACTACTTTTGGCACTTGTTCTCTGAGCCCCTTTATGATGAGCGGTGATAGATTACGCTTGATACAATAGGATCCATGACTCCCCCCGAAGGGTTACCCAAACCTACCTGGCTCTCTTTGGGTCGAGCCAGTGGTACCAAGAAAAGGAGCTCTTCCCCTTCCATATAGGCTAACCTATTTGCATGTATATGGACCTTTTCCACCTTTCAATATCTATGAAACAATACCTGCCTACAAACAAGTTGACCAACAGCTCTGGACCAGAAATCAATTCTGTGGCAATGGGCAAATTTAAATTTTAATCTAAGCTTAACTCTAATTTAGCCTACTTTATTCAAGTAAGTAACCCTGCCTGGCAGAGCATAAGGGATGCCACATAAATCAAACATAAATACCAAGTGAGTCCACATATATGCAAAGAGGTTGAAGGAATTATGACTCTCTACTGGCCACTTATGGGACTGTTTAAAACTGTATGTTGTTCATTCAATTGTTATGGATACATAGTTTGTTTATGTTCTAAAGCTTGAATAATTAAGTTGATCTGAGGCATATGTTACAAGGCCTGCAGCCTCACTCTCTCCCTATGACAATCAGCTACACTCCCTAACACACCACTAACCATTTACCTCCACAGTTAAGATATACTCTGTCCTGTGGCGACGGGACACTATGACACTAATACCACTCTCTTGTAGCCAGATCATCACCAACCCCCAATCTTTAAAAGCACAAGGGCTTAACACACCCAAAAAACGATCCAAACTCTTATTGTCTCTGAGCAAAAATAAGGCAGATGTGATTTTCCTCCAAGAAACTCATTTTAGATCGGATACTATTCCCAAACTCTCTAACGCGCACTACCCCACAGTATTTCATGCTTCCAACTCTGTTTCTAAATCTAAGGGGGTCTCCATCCGTGTTTCTAAAAACTGCCCTCTCCAGAATACAGACACCCTTAGGGATGACCACGGATGATACTTATTTCTCCTAGGGGAAATTTTGGCAGACCTATCACACTAGCGAACATATCCATACATATCCTAACCAGCACCACGTACACTTTTTCCGCACAACATTACAGCTCCTCTCGTCCTTCCCAGAGATCCTGATTCTGGGGGGGAGATTTCAATTTAACTCTCACCCCCTCACAGGATACCTCTTTCAGATTATCCTCGCTGCCATATATGTGCAATAAAAGTGCAACTGAGCAACTTACTTCTTCACGACGCATGGCGACTTTACATTCCGATACTAAAGACTTCACCTTTTTTTCATCACTGCATAATAGATATACTAGGATAGAGTACTTCTTTATCACTCAGAGCGACCTTCCATGCCTCTCAAATGCTTCAATCGACCCTATGTTCCTTTCGGACCATAACTCAATTTCGATAACTATGACTTTCCCAGACAAAATTGCGCGTTCGTCGATTTGGCGTCTCGACAGTTCTCTCCTGACCAATCCCTCTACATTGACAAAAACAAATACACGCCTGAAACAATATTTTTCTGAAAATTAAATGCCTGAAATTACTCTCCTCGCACAATGGGCTGCACACAAATGTGTGATCAGAGGAGAATTCATCTCGATAACCTCCAAACGCAGAAAGACAAACTGGCCCGAATTATCGAACTTTCTACGCGCATCCATTCCCTTCGAGCAATCTCACAATCCCTAGCTGCTAAAACACTTGACCAGCTGATACAAGCTAGGAGTGAGCTACTAGAGGAGCAAGGGAAGACAGTCAAACATAAATATGTCTTATTGCAAAAGTTATGTGTCAACAAGTCAGGGAAATTGCTAGCTCTCCAGAGCCCTTCATGCAAAAATCTGCACTCAATCACAGACCCCAGGGGACACAAAATTGCTACCACAGAAGGTATAGTGGAACAATTTGTCCGCTACTACTCGGCATTATATAACCTTTCCTCACTGAACGAACCTACGGACAAAATTAAAAGGAGCGAGAAGATTGCTAATTTTTTCCGACAATATAATCCCAATCCCATAACTTCCTCTGAAGCCTCAGAACTGGAAGGCCCGTTATCCTTAGAGGAAGCTATCAGGGTTTTAAAACAACTCAAGCCAGGAAAAAGCCTAGGCCCTGATGGACTGACAATTGGCTACTATAAATCTTTCGCACATACTCTACTTCCTTACTTCCAAAAAACATTCAATACATTCTCCTCACCATCATCCCCAGGTTGATCATTTTTAGAAGCCCATATAACAGTGATACCAAAACCAAATAAAGCTCCCTCTATTGTTTCAGACTACAGATCCATTTCCCTCCTTATTGTAGATGTGAAGATCTAGGCAAAAGTACTTGCCAATCACCCATTCCCCTTGCTCCCCAAATTAATATCACTGGACCAAGTAGGTTTTGTCCCTGGCCAGGAAGCGAGGGATAACACCCTAAGGGTCAGTTCACACCACATGCGGTCCAGTACATTTTTTTTATGTATCAAAAACGCATGGAAAGTAGGTTATATGATTTTCAATGGCATAGTTCACACCAGTACGGTCAGTTTCAGTGTGTTCCAGTTCCAGATGAAAAAGTAGAACATGCTGCATTTTTTCTGCACTGAACTGTACTGGAACGTATCAAAAACACACCGGAAAGCGTAAAAACGCACCGGAACATACCAGAAATGCACCAGAACGTACCAGAAATGCACCAGAAAGCATAAAAAATGCACCGGAACTGTCCCTTAAGGTTAAGAAAAGAGAGGGGGGAAAAAAGCACTGGACGGCATCAAAAACATGTCAAAAACGTGCCTGCAGAAAAGCACCTGGAACGCATCTGGACTGCGTTTCTATGGTGTGAACTGGCCCTTAGGGCCATTAGCGTACATCATTGGCTAACCTCTTCCCATAGATCTGGCTTCTTTCTGTCGCTCGACATGGATTAGGCGTTCAACAGAGTGGCCTGGGATTACGTGACAGAAGTCCTTAAAGCACTTGGTCTCCTTTCATTCTAGCACTATATTCCACACACATGGCCAAGGTCCGGGTCAATGGCCACCTGTCGGACACCTTCTCCATCTCGAACGGTACACGTCAAGGCTGTCCCCCCTCATCTTTATACTTACCTCTACTCTGCAACTTGACAGCCAACCCTGACATAAAAGGTGTTGAAAAAGTCGGCTGATGTGCTGATGACACCCTGATGTTTCTTACTGACCCTACTTCCACAATTCCCAACTTACTCAAAGATTTTGCCCTATTCAATACACTATTAAACCTACAAATGAATTTCTCCAAATCCAGGGCTTTGAATGTCTCCCTCCCGCACACAACATTAATACAATGCCAAAATAATTTCTCCTTTGGTTGAGACCCACATGCCATAATGTACCTTGAAGTCCAGCTCCCTGTCAAATTAAGTGATCTCTATTCTAGGAATTTTATCCCGATCTTAAAAGTTATCCATCAAGACCTACAGAAATGGGTTTCTGGACCCTTCTCATGGTTCGGGAGAGCAGCCATTCTTAAAATTAACGTGCTACCAATAATCCTCTATCTCTTACAGACTCTACTTTTCAAAATCCCAATGGCTTTCTTCACCTCGTACAAACAGATCTGCACGAGCTTCATATGGCTTACCAAACATCCATGGTTGAGCTGGGACAGATTGTCAATGCCCAAACTGAAGGGAGGTATCGGTCTCCCAGATATACATAAATACTATTGGTCTGGCATCTACTACATCTGGCAAGGATGATAGACTGGCATCTTCATGCTCGCACTAAAGCCTGGGTGAGACTAGAGGATTCGCTCTCTAAGATCCAGGTACGCCATGTGCCGTGGATAAAACTGAACTTAATCCTGAAGGATTACACCAACCTTCTTCTAATAGGCCTTACTCTACAATTCTTTCAGGTAGCATATAAGAAACTAAATATTTCATCCTCCCCTGGCCCTCTAACCCCCATTAACAAGAACCCGGAGTTCACTCCTGGCATCTCTGATCTTGCACCCTGCTACCCAAACCCCGATGTCTCCATTTGGGCTGAAAACTTTTCTGACAGAGGTAAATTTATGACTCACAGTGCATTAGCCTCTCAACTTCCAGGCCGTCCCATACCATTCTACTTTTACCTACAAGGAAAACACTTTCTGCATAGCTCCAACCCCCTTTGAATCACTTTGTTGTAGATCTGAACCGCAGAGACATTTGATCTCAGATCTATTTCCGCTCATGTTCTCTCAATCTGATCCCAAAATGAACAAAGCTAGTCAACAGTGGGAACGAGACCTTAGACCTTTCGGCAGAGGACTGGGAACACGCTTATACACACATACACAAAGGTTTGACGAACATGTCAGCACAAGAGAACGGGTTAAAAATTTATGAAAGATAGTACAGAACCCCAGATAGACTATTTTCCCACCGAATTGCCTATGTGCTGGTGATTCAAATCTGAAATAGGCTCACTACTTCACATTTGGTGGGATTGTCCATTGATACAACCTTTCTGGAACTTCAAGCATTACAACATATTCCCCGGACTACTCACAGGCGCAATATTTACTCCACCACACTTCCATACTTCAGTCGGCCTATAAAAACTCTCTGAGCCTTCACTTAATTAATGCAGCCAAAATGTGCACCCCTTACACTGAAGAGACAACACTGCCCCTATCATAATGGAGTGGTTTTGACGGGCTAAGAAAACTGCCGAAATTGAGGATTTAGTTCACCAAGCCAGAGAGACTCCAGTCAAATTCTGTAAAATCTGGGCCTTTTCAGGATAAAACGTGAGCTTGATCTTTGGGAAAGAAAGTGGTGATAGAGAAAAAGGGGAAAGGGATTGAACTTCATATATATAGCTCCGAAACTATCAAATTCACCCACGCTAAAACCTCATAACCCCCATGACCCCTCTACTGGAAGGATCCAGAGAGCTAATAGTGAGAGCCCTATGTCCCCCACCTTCACCTTGAATCACCCATTACACCCTCCCTTCCCCCACCCAGCCTTCACAATGACATGACCTTACTGACTATGACTAACCCAGGCTTCCACAGGTCGACGCATTGTCCCAATAGACTCTTTCTCAAGTTGGGTTATAATGCAACAACCTAGGTGATTCATTGATACCCAACACTGAGTTTGTGTTTATATCAGTTATATAGTTTGCTTCAAAATGTGTATTTAGCCGAGGTGGTCCTCAGAGCCCTGGCATTTGTTTGCTACGATCTTCAATGTTGCAATGTCCTGTCTTTGTGATTGCGATTCATTAAAATGTAATAGAATTCTTTGAAACAAATTGCATGCGATTCTTTGCAGTGAAATTTTCACACATTCATTATCAGTGCCTCCCTAACTACCACTACTAATAAGATTAATTACAGCAAGCCAAATTCTCAAGTAAAGTTTGTTACTAGCCTACAATAGAGCTCTTAGAGCAAAACAGGATCAACTGTATCTGAAATGAACAAAAAATCCCAAAGATCTAACACATAGCTCTTTAAATGATCATAGCTAAATCAGAAAAAGTAAGCAATATTCAGCAATGCTGGTTCAGGTGATCTAAGGGGAAAATATTAATACTATAAACTAGTAATTTCTACCTTTTTCAGACATCCTGTCAAGCATCTATCGAGATGCTACAAAAATCCTTGGTGCAATATAGTACATAAAAATGTTTTATGTACAAATTGGTATGGAACCTCTCACACTGATCACAATAGCTCAATTGAGCAGAATTATGGCAACTTGCAGCATTTGTTCAAAGTAACAGGAATGAAGAGGTCAGGTTTTCCATTTGCACTTTTGGCCAAAGAGTTAATTTCAAAGCCAAGAGTTTCTTATTCTGACTAATTTTAAAGTATCTCCAGGCCATCTGGATTCTTTTTTTTTTGGAGCTCAAAGCTGTAGCTGACATCTAAGAAGGAAGTAGATGATTCTGTACCAGATGTACCTGAGAAAAGCACAAATTATAATGTAATTGAAAAATACTAAGAGCATCATAAAACATTTAAAAAAGACCGGAAACCTTTCATAAATAAGTAACAAAAAGTGCAGGAAGGAGAACATTGATATTCCTCTGAAAAAAGATACCTATGGTTGGCAAACTATGCAAACAAAAGATACCATCTGATCTATAATGTACAGGACATTAGCATTAGTCTGCTTCTATGCTTTGAGGAACATAGGCATTTGTCATTATATAAACAAAGGAAACTGTAGATATATATATATATATGACTGATTCATTACCCAAAATATATTTAAAGGTAAGGTTTAATCTGTGAATATGTTGCCTTCCCAATGTTTAAATAAAACCTTTCAGTTTTCATCACATAGTTCTTTTTAACCCCAGTGACATCATTTCTGGGTCTCTGTGCTTCTCTATGAATTACAGAATGATCTAAAGGTAAATTGGAAAAAACTGCCTTCAAAAGAGAGCCACTTCCCATGCCTATGAATTTTATCTCTTGGATAGCTACACTGGTGAAAAAATCTTCAGTATCTATACTTTAGGCTGTGTATCCCCCGCCATGTGTGGTGATCCCAACTACCAGCTGCTATTTTACTAGTGTGTCTAGCGTGGGTGGAAGCACGGTCTGCGGTAGAGACTGCAGGTGTCCAACTCACTCGAAAGTGTCAGATGCTGAAGATCCTTACTTTGTCGGGGACACACTAGTGACATAGTGGCCAGCAGGTAGCTCGATGCACAGTGGGAAATGCAAGCATCAGACACACATGAAAGTCTCCTGTGCTGAATATTATCGCCAGGGAAAACTATGCAATAGAGCAAATACCAGGAAGGGTGCTGGGATTATTCATCTTCGTTTGCAGGATGACTTTTTAAAAAAAACATTTCAGCAACAGTGACAGCACTTTATCATAATTCTGCCAAACTATAACAGTGTACACTATATTAATTCTTTATTTTTTTTGCATGCCTTTGTCAGGGTGCTTACACTAGTCACTTTTAAATCACAGGGCCTAAATATAAAATATATATATATAGATAATATAGATTGATATAGATATATACATATATCTCAGCAATGTCTTCGGCCCCTTGGTGTTAGAGTTTGTCCCTAAGCCTGCATTCACATAGGGGTGACCCGACTTCGCTAGGCGATTTCAGCGCGACTTCAGCGCGACTTCCTGCGCGACTTCAAGGACCTCAGGCGACTTTACAACACGACTTTTGCCAGGTGACTTTGCCTTGACCAATCAGAGAAGGGAGGGAGGGGGCTGCCTAAAAATACATTCTATTCTTTTAACTATAAAGTCGCTTCCATGTAGATGGGGATCCAACTTGGAGGCGACTTCTATTGAATCCTATGGGCACAAGTCAGATAGAAGTCGCCTAGAAGTAGTACAGGAACCTTTTCAGAAGTCGCCTTGAACTTCAGTCGTGTATATTAAGACGGCTCCGATTCATTTCAATGGGATTTCAAATGTCAAGCGACTTGGGGCGACTTGAGGCAACTCAAGTCAGATCGCAAGTCACCCCTGTGTGAACGGGCACTAACTCTGTCACTGATATTTTTGCAGATTTATGCATAAATGTATAAACTAAAAATGTAAAAAAGGAATCTAAAAACATAATTATGAAACTGCATATTTTCATTACATATTAACTGCATATTAGTATTAGTGTTATCAAATTAAAACCTTTTTATGATAGTGGTCCTTTAACCACTTCATATCCGGGCCATTTCTGGCACTCCTCACCTACATGTAAAAATCATCATTTTTTTGCTAGAAAATTGCTCAGAACCCCCAAACATTATTTATGTTTTTTTTAGCAGAGACTGTAGGGAATAAAATGGCGATCATTGCAACTTTTATATCACACGATATTTGCGCAGGAATTTTTCAAACGCGTTTTTTTTGGAAAAGAAACAGTTTAGTGAATTAAAAAATACAAAACAGTAAAGTAAAGTTAGCCCAATTTTTTTATAGGTTGTAAAAGAGGATGTTACGCCGAGTAAATTGATACCCAACATGTCACACTTTAAAATTGTGAACACTCATGGAATTGCACCAAACTTTGGTTTTAAAAAATCTCCATAGGCGACGCTTTAACATTTTTTACAGGTTACATGTTTAGAGTTACAGAGGGGGTCTAGTGCTAGAATTGTTGCTCTAGCTCTGACGCACGCAGCAATACCTCACATGTGTGGTTTGAACACCGGTTACATATGTGGGGGGGGCTTATGTATGCGTTTGCTTCTGCGCGCGAGCATGCGGGGAAAGGGAGACTTTAATTTTTTTTTTTATTATTATTATTTATTTTACTTTTATTTTTTTATTTTTACACTGTCTCTTTATTATTTTTTTTTTTTATCACTTTTATTCCTATTACAAGGAATGTAAACATTGTAATAGGAATGGTGCGTGACAGGTCCTCTTTATGGAAAGATATGGGGTCAATATGACCTCACATCTCTCCTGTAGGCTGGAAAGACCAAGATCAGAAAAAAATTCCGATCCCGGCCTTTCCAGCCGTGATCACGGCTTTCTTTACTAAAGTCGGCCTGGACGTGACGTCATAACATCGCGCCCGGGCCTCCGAGGGTCATAGAGATGACTGGTGACAAGATGGTCATCAGTCATCTTCCTGACAATCATCCGGTGGTGGCGGATCTCTTCTCCCTGGCGCCGATCGTACGGGCGGCCCGGGAGAAGCACCAAATGGCGGTGGGAGGGGGGTCGTCCCCTCCCGCTGCCTATAAGAATGATCAAGCGGCTGAACTGCCACTATGATCATTCTTATGGTGTAGGGAATCGCCTGCCGGAAAGAATGATATCTAAATGGTGCCTGTGGCTGCTGGCACCATTCAGATATCACCTCTCAAAGTCCAGGACGTCCATGGATGTCCTACAGGCGGTAAGGGGTTAAATACATTTTTGCGCTACAAAGTAAGATGTACCACGTATTCCCGCAATATTAACAAAGTTTGATCAGATGAGTTGGGATAACAAGATTTCTTTACTTAACGTAAAACCTTTTTTGATGTCCTTTGAGGGACACAGAATAGTAGTAAGTTTTGGATATGTGAGTTATACTGCTGCCTACAGGAAGTTTGGATAAGGACAAAACAAAAAACATTGGGTCACCTAGTATAACCCCACCAATCGTCATGCATGATCCTCAATGGACTTCAAGAAAAAGATTTTATATTAAGTACAGAAACATTATTTTCTTTATCATTCATAGAGAGACAAAAGACTTTAATACATTTTAGACATCTAAGGAGTCCAAAAGCAGTTCAACTGAAGAGTGAGCAAAAGCTCCTAAGAAAACCAACAGATCTGGGATTTTATTATGAATGATTGAATCCCTGAATGAAGACTTGATGGAGAAGAATTTACCAAATATGGAAAAGGCCATTGCCAAGGATGACACCAAGGATCAGCCTGATATAAGGAAATAAGGGCAAAGTATAATAGACAAAGACATAGAAAAAGCATCCTTTACCCTTGGATTCAGGGAGAGGAAGGTTTATAACATAAAAAATGCTCCTAGATAGAAAAGCAGTCTAAAAAATGATAGGTATTGATATTAGTGTTACCTGAACTGTACATTAAAATGGTGAAATGGTGAAAGGGGGCGTGGCCGGCAGGAGCCTGAGATGGACGCTAGGCTCTGAAGCTCTGTACACCAGACCAGGCACAAATAACTATCGGCAGCATCGCGCACCCCAGCGACATAGGGAAACATTCCCCAGCGATCCCCCAGCCTAGCGGTGACATGGCCAGCAAGAGAAAAGAGGAGAGGCCACTTCAAAAACTCACGACCTACATGTTCCAGCAAGCGGACCGGAGCCAAGATGGTGCCTTACAAGACGGAGCGCCACACATCCCATCAACTCACCTAATGGAGGCATCCTTACCAGGAACCGACTCCATAGAGATGGCCAACACATCCCTGGACATTAATGATTCCTCTCCAAGTACCCTGATCTCCGGCAGCCCAGCCAAGGCAAGGATGCCGCTGGATTCACCAGACCAGGCCGCAGCAGAGGTTAGTCACTCATCCTCTCCTATAAGCCATCATATCACTAATACAGATGCTATTGCAATGTTCCTAATGAATAATCAACCAGTTATGGACACATTGCCCAAAGAAATGCTGATGTTCCTGAGAAATACTCTGCAACCTGACATTCTGTCTCTTATGCAGCAATTCAAACAAAAGGGTTACTTTTCTGGGCGATAGAGTATCTCACATGGAAACACAGCTGCCCACTTGTGCATCCACAGTGAATGAGCTAATTGGTGCACATACAGATAAACATGACTGGATAAGAGATAAGCTGCCGGACCTCGAAGATAGGTCTCACCGCAACAATATAAAAATCAGGGGCATCTATGAGGATATACAAAATCAAGATCTGGCTCCATATGTTTGCAATCTGATAAAAACCGTGACACCAGAGCTCAAAAATATGGAGCTACTAATTGACCGCATTCACAGGCTCCTAAAACCTTCGCACCTGCCCAACACCACTCCTCGGGACGTTATACTCCTTATCCACTTTTTCCATGTTAAAGCTCAGCTAATGCAAAAAACACGCGCCTTGGGATCATTGCCTGATCCTTACACCCACCTGCAAATATATGCAGACCTCTCGCAACACACCTTACAAAAACGCAGGCAAATGAACACTATTACCAAAGCTCTGCAAAACCACAAATTACCCTATCAGTGGGTGAATCCAGCAAAAATATTGGTCACCTTCCAAGGCACCAAACATAGCATCTCATCCCTAAATGAGGGTATTCAATGCTTCCAATCGTGGGGAATTATACCGGAATTTTCCGCCCAGGAAGCAGCTCCTCTGCACAACGGATCCTCTCCCACAAGCTTCCCCTTACCTCAACGCTCCAACTACAAGTCGCGTCCGTGCTAAACTACAGTGCGACCACCGCAACTTAATATGGCCCACATTGGTGTTAAACAGTTCTCGGCTACTTTAACCCTTTACCCCACCACTTGTTCTACGTATAAATTGCGCTTTTCGATAATCCAGACTTCTGTTTTCATTACGTACTTGACAAGAGAACACTCGCCGTTTTATTCTTTACATTCCAATTGAGTTTGCATTATATTCACTTCTTGTTCTCAAATTATCTCTAGTACAACAAACCAAGCTATAACAGCTTCTACAGAACATCTTCACCCCCAAGCCTCAACCACCCAACTCACCAGACGACTTGCATCAACAGTGCACTATGGGCATAAAACTGCTATCTATCAATAAGAAAGGGCTCAATCTCCCCGCAAAAAGAGCCTCTTTATGGAAAATTGCATTATACTCCCAATGCAATATATTGTGCACACAAGAAACACACTTCCAATCAAGCTGCCAACCTACCTGTACGCATAACCTGTTCCCACATATATTCACTGCCAACGCCCAAACCAAAAATAGTGGAGTTCTATTAGCGATCAAACAAACAGTTTCCTTCCAGCTTATTTTGAACATCTCTGATGAAAATGGTCGATACATCATACTTACCTGCAAACTAAATGACTCTCTCTATACCAGATCCGCTTCCTAGGAAAGCTCTACAAAAAAATTGCCAAGGTTCGCCAAGGTTCTCTGATATGGTGTGGTGATTTCAACACCATTGCTGACTCACAACTCGACACCTCCAATCCAACTACAAGAAGAACCCCAAATCTGAACCCCTTATTGAGAGGCCTCCAACTTTTCGATATCTGGCGTTGTCAACACGCTGAAGAACGGGACTTCACCTTTTTACTCTGCCTGCCATAACTCCTACTCATGTATTGACTTTTTTTGACAGGCCAATGGCTTCTACAAAAAATATCCACCTTAAGTATCCTGACTGCAACATGGTCAGATCATGCTCCGATCAGCATTACTATAGAGGACCGCCCCTATTCCAATCCAGCTCACATATGGAGAACGAACGCTCAATTGCTCCAAACCGCTCCTTACTAACAACTCCTACAGGATCATTTAGACACATTTTTTAAAACCAATACAGGATCGGTAATCGACCCTGAGATGCTTTGGGTCTCACACAAAGCATTCATGTGAGGGGTCTTCATTAAACTGGGTTCAAGGGCTAAAAGGGAAAGGATGCAGCAGATAGAAAAACTTAATACTGAAATCCAGTCCACAGGCCGCATAAACAAACAAATCCCCCATCCTGATCTAAAAAATTAACTAGAACGGTTACGTCTGGAACTTAGAACTCTACTCCTCAACAAATTTGAAAAGCAACAAAAAAGATTAAAAATGACCTTCTATACATCAGGGAACAAGGCAGGTAAGCTCCTCTCATACATGACCAAAGGTCACCGTCTTAAAACAAATATCCCTTATCTATATCACCCAACCTCTAACAAACACATATCTAACTCCCAAGAAATTGCCGATGCTTTTAGCATGTACTACTTTGCCGAAGCCAGGGAAGGACCCCACATCTCCACAAAACTTTTGCCCGATTTCCCTCTTAAATCACGATGTGAAATTATATGCCAAAGTATTGGCTAATTGTCTGGTAGACCCCTTACCAAACCTCATCAACCCAGACCAATCAGGATTCACAAAGGGCTGCCAAACCTCAGACACTACACGACGCATCATCAATATACTTCATCATGTGGAAAAATCCCACATTCGACAGAGTCTACTGGATCTGCATCCATTTGACCCTTCAGAGGTTGGGCTTTCAGGGCCACATACTCTCTGCCATCATAGCTCTCTACTCCTGTCCATCATCCCAAGTCTACTGCTCCAATATGCTAAGCCATTCAGCATCTCAAACGGCGCTAGGCAGGGATGCCCGCTATCCCCACTTATCTTCAACTTAGCTATAGAGCCACTGACAGAGAGTGTGCAGTAAAGCCATGAAATATTAAGCATCAAGATTGGTTCAAAAGAACACCAAATAAAGTATTAGCAACTGCCATTCAAAAGTGCCTTTCAATACTGTAGGGACAACAACGAACCAAATCTATCCTCCTCCTCTATCCGGACCTATCTGTCCTCCTCTACCCTTACCCCTGCTCCAACACCTTATACCTGATCTAGCCATTCATTCCTGGAGGGATAAAGGCATAACCCACATGCAAGATCTTTACTCGCACGATGTTCTCAAACCTTTCACAACGCTACAAAGAACTTACTCCATACCTACCTCCAGTACAAATAACACACTGCTTGTTGTGAAGCCCCTACCTACTCAGACCTATCCACAACCTAGCTTGGCAATACTTACAGGATGAAAAAAACAGACAAAAAGGCATATTACTTTTTTATAACCTTCTTCAAAGTAAAACCATATTCCAAAAAAATCCTCCACTCATTAAATGGGAAGCTGACTTAGAAAAAAAATTTACCAACAACCAATGGTCAGAAGCACTCAACTATATCTATACACTGTATGCAGAATTATTAGGCAAATGAGTATTTTGACCACATCATCCTCTTTATGCATGTTGTCTTACTCCAAGCTGTATAGGCTCGAAAGCCTACTACCAATTAAGCATATTAGGTGATGTGCATCTCAGTAATGAGAAGGGGTGAGGTTTAATGACATCAACACCCTATATCAGGTGTGCATAATTATTAGGCAACTTCCTTTCCTTTGGCAAAATGGGTCAAAAGAAGGACTTGACAGGCTCCGAAAAGTCAAAAATAGTGAGATATCTTGCAGAGGGATGCAGCACTCTTAAAATTGCCAAGCTTCTGAAGCGTGATCATCGAACAATCAAGCGTTTCATTCAAAATAGCCAACTGGGTCGCAAGAAGCGTGTGGAAAAACCAAGGCACAAAATAACTGCCCGCGAACTGAGAAAAGTCAAGCGTACAGCTGCCAAGATGCCACTTGCCACCAGTTTTGCCATATTTCAGAGCTGCAACATCACTGGAGTGCCCAAAAGCACAAGGTGTGCAATACTCAGAGACATGGCCAAGGTAAGAAAGGCTGAAAAACGACCACCACTGAACAAGACACACATGCTGAAACGTCAAGACTGGGCAAAGAAATATCTCAAGACTGATTTTTCTAAGGTTTTATGGACTGATGAAATGAGAGTGAGTCTTGATGGGCCAGATGGATGGGCCCGTGGCTGGATCTGTAAAGGGCAGAGAGCTCCAGTCCGACTCAGACGCCAGCAAGGTGGAGGTGGAGTACTGGTTTGGGCTGCTATCATCAAAGATGAGCTTGTGGGGCCTTTTCGGGTTGAGGATGGAGTCAAGCTCAACTCCCAGTCCTACTGCCAGTTTCTGGAAGACACGTTCTTCAAGCAGTGGTACAGGAAGAAGTCTGCATCCTTCAAGAAAAACATGATTTTCATGCAGGACAATGCTCCATCACACGCGTCCAAGTACTCCACAGCGTGGCTGGCAAGAAAGGGTCTAAAAGAAGAAAAATGAATGACTTGGCCTCCTTGTTCACCTGATCTGAACCCCATAGAGAACCTGTGGTCCATCATGAAATGTGAGATTTACAAGGAGGGAAAACAGTACACCTCTCTGAACAGTGTCTGGGAGGCTGTGGTTGCTGCTGCACGCAATGTTGATGGTGAACAGATCAAAACACTGACAGAATCCATGTATGGCAGGGTTTTGAGTGTCCTTGCAAAGAAAGGTGGTTATATTGGTCACTGATTTGTTTTTGTTTTGTTTTTGAATGTCAGAAATGTATATTTGTGAATTTTGAGATGTTATATTGGTTTCACTGCTGAAAATAAATAATTGAAATGGGTATATATTTGTTTTTTGTTAAGTTGCCTAATAATTATGCACAGTAATAGTCACCTGCACACACAGATATCCTCCTAAAATAGCTACAACTAAAAACAAACTAAAAACTACTTCCAAAAATATTCAGCTTTGATATTAATGAGTTTTTGGAATCATTGAGAACATGGTTGTTGTTCAATAATAAAATTATTCCTCAAAAATACAACTTGCCTAATAATTCTGCACTCCCTGTAGTTCTTCCCGCTCTGCCAACCTTTGGGAATTAAACCTAAAAACCATGTTAAGATGGTACATTACTCCCACTAAAGTCAAGAGAGGCAGGGCTTTTTAAATTTATTTTCTATTTTTCGGGTCTGTCGGGCGTCCTGATTGACGATGGATGTATATAGCGGGACACTTTGTTTTTCTTTTTTAATAAAGGAATTGTCAAAAACTGTCTCCTGTAGTTTTTACTTTTTTGACACTTTTTGGTGACTGGGTAGGGGTGCAATGTCTTGTTAAAGTGGGCTTCCAGATTCTGATAAGCCCCCTGCCCGTAGGCCCTGACAACCACCGGCCAGGGTTGTCAGGAAGAGGCCCCTGTCCACATCAGCATGGGGACAAGGTGCATTGGGGGACCCCAAAGCACCCTCCCCATGTTGAGGGCATGTGGCCTGGTATGGTCCAGAAGGGGGGGAGCACTCGCTTGCCTACCTCCATCCTGACCTGCCAGGTTGCATGCTCAGATAAGGGTCTGGTATGGATTTTGGGGGGGACCCCATGCCATTTTTTTTCTTAATTCTGTCATAGGGTTCCCCTTAACCACTTCAATACACTGTGTTATATATACTACACATACTATACATGCTACCTCTGATGACGCTCCCCGGGTGGAGGGAAATGTACTAGGTACAGAGACTTCCGGTGGCGCTATTTCCTGGATTTTGGAACGCAAACCACGGATTGCATGACATTTTATATGCTTGTCATGAAAGACTAACATGTGAGTGGATATTATTTTATAATAAACATCTGTTTAACCGCCTCAGGACCGCCCACCGTCAAGCCTTTAAGCCGGGATTGCGCGCGATCGGGACACGCCGCTTCACCGACAGGGGTGAACAGCCATTGGTTATGGCTGTTCACCACGTGATCGGCTGTGACTAAGTCACAGCTGATCACAAACGGCACGCCCGCCGTTCGCACGGCGCATGCGCGCGATCGGGAGCGCGCTGCGCGTGCGTGTCGGTGGCGGCGTGTTCCTGGGGAACACTGCCTGTCACCGACACTAGTATCAGCAGCCGGCCGGCGGCTGATACCTTGTGATCGGCTGTGATCTACTTCACAGCCGATCACTTCAAATGTAAACAGAGCGGTAACTCACTGTTACCAGCTCTTCTCTCCTCACAAGGAGTCCAGTGTGAGGAGAGAAGAGCTGGGATCAGTGAGTTACTGATCTGTATAGCAAAATCACACTGACACTGCCCCCCCTGCCCCCCCAATGCACCTGTCACCCAACAGTCACCACATATGCCCCCATAAAGGGTACCTGTCA
>BLSH010023060.1:672844-683300 GCA_018402905.1 Glandirana rugosa
ACTGTTAATGAGTCAGTACGTTGTGCCATGGGTATACTTTACACGCAGGAAAAAAAGGTGTGTTTATCTCGAAAGAAAACCACCATAAATTAGTGATCCTACCCCAAATAAAAAAACACGATATTTATTTTTTCTAACTTTTAAAAAACTTTTTTACGGAAAAAGAAACAAAGCCAGTATTTTAAAACGTTTAATCATTAAAAAGAAACATTTAAAACTTTGTATCTTTTCACTGCCGTCTTTTTCTGACTCATCAGGTAGCTCAGACGGGGAAAAATAATTAATAATAAAAAAAAAAAAATGTAATTGGAACAACTACCAACAGAGGTTGTGAGACAGTCAACAGTAAATGGCTTCAAACATGCTTGGGATAAACATAAATCCATAGTCCGACAGCAAGGTTAATGTAAAAAAAAAAAAATAATAATTAATAAAAAGGGGCAGACTCGATGGACTACTCAGTCTTTTTCTGCCGTCACTTTTCTATGTTTCAAAATTTACAAAGAAAAATTACTAATTTGCAAAATTTTATGACCGAAACAAAGAAAAAGGCATTTTTTCAAAAAATTTTCAATCTTTTTTATTTATAGCACAAAAAAATAAACCCCATCCTAGTGATTAAATACCACCAAAAGAAAGCTCTATTTGTGTGGAAAAAAAGGACGCACATTTCATATGGGTACCGTGTTGCATGACTGAGTAATTGTCATTCAAAGTGTGATAGCGCTGAAAGCTGAAAAATGGCCTGGACAGGAAGGGGGTTTTCGTGCCAGGTACCGATGTGGTTAAACAGTATCGGTCCATGTATGCTCTATTTCTTATCCTATGAGTACGTCTAACTATTGGAGACGCGTGGGAGAGGATAAAGACACATCTATGAATGACATATTTCACTAGTACAGGGGATCTTTACATGGATAGCTGGTGAGTGAGGGCATAGGAGGAAGTGGAGCACGGCACTTTCATCACCTTTGCCATATATTTCTGGATGGATTGCACTTTTTAAAGAACTTTTTCTGCACGGATGGCACTTCAAATCTTTTGCTGCCAGAGCCGATTTTGCGTTTTTGGCACACATGTTTAAAAAAATCATTTTAGGACCGAAGATTATACAAAACTGGCAAACATGATATATTTTCTGAAAGCAGACACCCTAGAGAATAAAATAATGGTAGTTCCAATTTTTTATGTCACATGATATTACCGCAACGGTCTAGGAAACACAACATTTCAGAAAAACACATTAACGTGAATTGTAAGGGAAATAAACGCAATAAATTACCCAATTTTTTGGTAAAATATAAAAGATGAGGTTGCACCGAGTAAATAGATACTCAACATGCCAAACGTTAAATTTTTGTGCGCCCCATGAAATGGCGTCAAATTACAGTACCTTATATTTTCTATGTAATTTTTACAAAATGTATCCGTCCACCCAGCTAAATTAGTGTGCCATCATCCCTGCAAAATTGAAGAACAAACAAAACCCTCTAAATGGGACTATTATGGGCACAAAAGCAAACACATCTGTGTATGTGTCATTTTTTACAAATTTTATTAAGTTACATTAAATATTTAAAAAATGCCAGACATAAGCATTGAAGCAACCTGAGCTGTGTTACATACAAATTCATAACCTGGTTATGTACAAGACCTAATGCATTTCGGTGCTGGTCACCTTCATCAGAGGTATAACTTGCAACATAACAAGTCGGTGTGATCTTAAAAGGAAAAGAAAGGCATAAGGTTAGAAACACCACACAAACTGGTCAACATGAACCCCATGAGTGTATTCAATATCCATTATTTAAAACGTACCAGAGGGCCCACATTGCTCAAAAAATGTAGAAGGAGACATGCGTTTTTTTAGCAATCTTAGCTTGATCGCACAGCAGCTCAATAAACCCCCGACCAGACCACAGTATGTTTAACGCAGAATAAAATGTATAAAATCCCTCTCATTATTCCATTTTAGCATTGAGGCGCAGGACTGGCAGCAGCATGACGCTTTGGATTTTTTCTCCCCGAGTGAAAAGGTAACTTGTTTTTACAATTGTGTAGCAAGGCTAATCCGGTGATATTTGATAGGGTCTCCCGCACTATTCAATCATTGCTTTTTTTGCATTGCAGCGACGTTGTCTTGCGGGGGTCCACTTTGTAACCACTTGATACACAGGATACATTAAGAGTTGCCAAAACAACTCACTGGTAGGTAATAGAAGACCTCTATGGAAGCATCTGTTGTTTTTCATTATTTCCCTGTATATATTTGACACAACTTACTGTGGTTTCCCCTTTGGTTTTTGCTGTCATAAATAGAATGTTCCACACATGTTGGCTTCTGACATTAAGAAAACCAATTAATTTGCTGACATCTTTACGCCCTAGTCCTGCACTTCAATCAGTTCACTTTGGACAGTCTTTTAAAGGTACCTTTACATCTATACATAATATGGTGCAATGCTCCATACAAAAATAATTAGAACACCAATGCGTTTTTTGCTTTTGGTTTTTATTTTTTATATTTTTTTTTTTTTTTTTTACTTTTTATTTCTTGAACTCCTTGTTCATTTTCATTTATAGGGATCAGTCCTTTACCAGATTTTTTCTCCTCCCCTTTGGGGTGGGACTGCAAGCTTCTGCGTTAAACATATTGTGGTCTGGTCGGGGGTTTATTGAGCTGCTGTGCGATCAAGCTAAGATTGCTAAAAAAACGCATGTCTCCTTCTACATTTTTTGAGCAATGTGGGCCCTCTGGTACGTTTTAAATAATGGATATTGAATACACTCATGGGGTTCATGTTGACCAGTTTGTGTGGTGTTTCTAACCTTATGCCTTTCTTTTCCTTTTAAGATCACACCGACTTGTTATGTTGCAAGTTATACCTCTGATGAAGGTGACCAGCACCGAAATGCTTTAGGTCTTGTACATAACCAGGTTATGAATTTGTATGTAACACAGCTCAGGTTGTTTCAATGCTTATGTCTGGCATTTTTTAAATATTTCATGTAACTTAATAAAATTTGTAAAAAATTACACATACACAGATGTGTTTGCTTTTGTGCCCATAATAGTCCCATTTAGAGGGTTTTGTTTGTTCTATATTTTCTATGGGTGACGCTTCAGAAGCCCTCTATAGGTATCAGTTTAGTGTTACGGAGGAGCTCTTGTGTTAGAATTATTGCTCTCACTTTGGCGTATGCGGTGATATGTTACATGTGTATCGCAATCAACAGTGTCACGCGTAGGCACCCCAACGAATGTGTTTATGTTCGTGCATGTGTATATGGGGGTGGGGGGGGTCAATTTTTTTGGGGGGGGGGATTTTATGTGTTTGGGTGTAACTTTATATTTTTGCAAAAAAAAAATTATTTTTTACTTAACTTTTTTTTCCATCACATAGGGGACAAAAAGTCCCCTGTGTGATGATTTTTTGGTGACATGTTCTCTTTATTAAGACATGCAGGGTCTTTTAGACCCTGCATGTCTCCCCTGTACTCGACTGAACATTTTGCAATGCAGATTGCATTGCAAAACATCCGTTCCTGGCAAAGTGAGCCGAGGACACCAAGAACGTGACCTGGAAGTGACGTCAGAGACGTTGCTCTCCGGGTCACTGCAAGAAGGGGAGGAGAACGAAGGTGTATCCGGAGGAGAGAGGACGTGTACAGACCTGGCGGTGAAAGGGTTAAAGGAATCTTTGCACTATAAAAACTCTTATTGTTATGCTTTGTTATTTGTTATAGCAGATATTGTAGATTATATGATGGATGCTGTAGATTATTTTTTATGATTCTATATATTTTACTGAGCACAGACGGCGTAGGAACTTCCCATACTAATTCTCAAAGCAGTACACACATTTTTCTTGCAGCAGTGAAAACTTAATTTAAATTAAATTAATTTGAGCACACCACAGCGCGGGGACACTCATAGTGTATATACTACAACTACACGGACTGCACTATATACTCTGAACTGTATTATATATACTACACGGACTGCACTATATACTCTGAACTGTAATATATGTACTAAGCGGACTGCACTATATACTGTGAACTGTATTATATATACTACGCGGACCGCACTATATACTCTGAACTGTATTATATATATTACACGCACTGCACTATATACTCTGAATTGTATTATATATACTGTATACCAGGGATAAGCAATTAGCGGACCTCCAGCTGTTGCAAAACTACAAGTCCCATCATGCTCTGCCTCTGGGTGTCATGCTTGTGGCTGTCAGAGTCTTGCTATGCCTCATGGGATTTGTAGTTCTGCAACATCTGGAGGTCCGCTAATTGCATATCCCTGCTGTATACTATGTGGACTGCCCTATATACTCTGAACTGTATTATATATACAACACGGACTGCACTATTTACTCGGAACTGTATTATATACTATACACTACGCAGACTGCACTATATACTCTGAACTGTATTATATACTATATACTACGCAGGCTGCACTATATACTCTGAAC
Source organism: Glandirana rugosa (assembly GCA_018402905.1). Lineage (NCBI taxonomy): Eukaryota > Metazoa > Chordata > Amphibia > Anura > Ranidae > Glandirana > Glandirana rugosa. Next base: position 677,344 of record BLSH010023060.1, read on the forward strand.
TGTGTTATATATACTACACAGACTGCATTATATACTCTGAACTGTATTATATATACTACATGGACTGCACTATATACTCTAAACTGTATTATATATACTACACGGACTACACTATATGCTCTGAACTGTATTATATATACTATGCAGACTGCACTATATACTTTGAACTGTATTATATACACTACGTGGACTGCACTATATACTCGGAACTGTATTATATAGTATACATTACGCGGACTGCACTATATACTCTGAACTGTATTATATATACTACACGGACTGCATTATATACTCTGAACTGTATTATATATACTACATGGACTGCACTATATACTCTAAACTGTATTATATATACTACGCAGGCTGCACTATATACTCTGAACTGTATTATATATACTACACGGACTGCACTATATACTCAGTCTGAACTGTATTATATATACTACATGGACTGCACTATATACTCTAAACTGTATTATATATACTACACAGACTGCACTATATACTCTGAACTGTATTATATATACTACACTGACTGACTTCACACTACACTAACTACCTGCCTAATCTACATTCATTCACTATATACGGCCGCCGTGTAAGCAGCCTTATATTACTGTGGGGCGTGACTGGTCAAAGGCACCCTGCTTTGGCCAATCATGGCTCTCACAGTACATCACGCTGTGACTGGCCAAAGCATGCAGGTCAGGTACATGCTTTGGCCAATCAGCAGCCGTCAATGCACTGCCACCTCGAACAGCCAATGTGTTTATTTTTAATTTTGTTAGGTATTTTCTATACGTAGATTGCATAAAAATAAAATTGTTTTCGCAAGACAATATCGCCAAAAGAAAGCTGTGTTTGTCCTTAAAAAAGATATGTATATGTATTACTTTGTTATCCTAATTAACTAAACTCATTTACTTATTTAGCATGTGAGTCTGCAGACAACAGAGCAACATGGTACAGCGGTATAACCTATGCTGGGATTGATCATTCCATTCAGTTCTAGTGAAAAGAAAGGTGGAATTCAGCTTTAAGTTGTTGCCTAATAAATAGGCCCATGGTAGAAGTGTAAACATTGCTCTGGTTAAATATTTATGTGTACAATCAGGGGCGTAACGATAGGGGTTGCAGGGGTTGCGATTGCAACCGGGCCCCATGCTCCAGGGGGCCCATGTGCTTCCCTTGTACACCTGGATAGGCATTTAGAGGAACCAAACTCCTCCATTTTCCTCCTAATGCAGGAGATTGGTTCCTCTATATGCTGCCCCGCCGCCCCTCCTATCCAGTTTACTTGTCTTTTGCTTTTCCCAGGGTCCCGATGCAGGACCGTAATAAAGGGATCCGTGATGGGAGTAAAGGGCCCCAGGATCAGCGACCAGAGGGAAGGGCCCTGTCCAGGGGTCAGGGGGGCCCTTCCTAATTTCTTGCACCCGGGCCCTGAAGGTTCTAGTTACGCCTCTGTGTACAATATAGATGATTTGCCAATAATTACAAAAAACAATACATGCATAGGAATGCAAACTTTTATGTAAGAGTTTCTACAGAATTATATAACAAATATAGGTTCTCCTAAAGAAAGAAATATATAGGTATAATCTGCTAAAATCTGAATCCAGATATTTGGGTAGAATGGGGAAGGCTTAACAATTCTGTCATGCTTTTATTCCTGTCTGTGACCCCAATAAGGAGATCTTCTCTTATTTCTTGTTCAGATGACACCTATAGAAAAATTACAGTCAAAACATTGTAAATGATGAACAAATTGATTGGTACTTGTGGAAAAAAGTGTAGACTAGTGTTAGTCCTTCTTAAGTTCTAACCCTTCCTTACTTTTGAAAATCCCTAAAATGTGCTTTTGTTTTGTCTGTGTCCCTGTTGGAGATATCTCCCGTCACAGAATAGGATAGTTCCCCCAAGGGTTTTTTTTTTAGCAGCAAAATAATTAACCAATGGTGATGATTTTAATAAAAGGTCTTTTTTATTGTACAAAAATAAAATTTTAATTCACAAGTTTTTAAAATATGAGCTCTGGTTACACAGTTGTAGGATATAATCCATCAAGCATAACAATACTAACACAGTGGGGCATCACGTTTAAAAATGCCAACCACAATATAATACGCCTTGTGTGTAATCAGAGCTCATATTTTAAAAACTTGTGAATTTAAATTCTATTTTTGTACAATAAAAAAGACCTTTTATTAAAATCATCACCGTTGATTAATTATTCTGCTGCTAAAAAACTCCTTGGGGAACTATCCTATTCTGTAACATTTTTGGGATGTGCAGCCCTATTATCTCCTGTGTTTTTCCCATATATATTTCCCATCACTTCCTGTCCTGACAGTAAGTCAGGAGAAATCTATCCAATAGGTAGACACTAGACAGATTGGCATAAAAACCTGACAGAAGCTTAAAATATTTCCCACAGTATTCAAAATTAAAGTGAACGAATGGTTTTGGCAAAATCTGAGCTCTGAAGTTTGGCAAACAATGATATTTTAGCAATATCCACCAGCATCATTTTAAATCTCTTACCATGTTCTTCTCCCACCATGCCGAGATTTGCATGTGCTTCAGCTTCTTTTCTTCCACCGTCAATGTGAATTTTTTTGGCTGTCTGAAAACAGCATTCAAAAAAGTGATTTGAAAGCCAGTGGCCATCGTTTCTGAAGTACTGTGCAAGTGCAAACTGATTTTTGTATACTTCTTCATAGTGACCTGCAAAAGCAAAAAGTGTATGAATTACATTTTGCAGTGAAAAAGTAAAATATAATATATTAAAAATATGAAGAAAAGAAAAATAAAAGAATGATTTTTTTTAGCTACTACATATTTTCCTTATGGATTTGGTTCATGATGAATCACTTGACCTGTGGAAGGTTTTACCTGGTTTTACTCTGCTACTTTAACTGTTAATTGTTCGGTCATGCAACATTGTAAACAATTTACATTTATATCATTTTTTTTCACACAAATAGGACTTTCTTTTGGTAGTATTTGATCACCACTGGGGTTTTTATTTTTTATTATATAAAAAGAAAGAACACCAAAAATTTAAAAAAAAAACCCTTCATAAATTTAGGCCAAAATGTACAGTGGGTACGGACCCCCTTCAATTTTTCACTCTTTGTTATATTGCAGCCATTTGCTAAAATCATTTAAGTTCATTTATTTTCCTCATTAATGTACACACAGCACCCCATATTGACAGAAAAACACAGAATTGTTGACATTTTTGCAGATTTATTAAAAAAGAAAGACTGAAATATCACATGGTCCTAAGTATTCAGACCCTTTGCTGTGACACTCATATATTTAACTCAGGTGCTGTCCATTTCTTCTGATCATCCTTGAGATGGTTCTACGCCTTCATTTGAGTCCAGCTGTGTTTGATTATACTGATTGGACTTGATTAGGAAAGCCACACACCTGTCTATATAAGACCTTACAGCTCACAGTGCATGTCAGAGCAAATGAGAATCATGAGGTCAAAGAAACTTCCTGAAGAGCTCAGAGACAGAATTGTGGCAAGGCACAGATCTGGCCAAGGTTACAAAAAAATGTAGCTGCGCTTAAGGTTCCTAAGAGCACAGTGGCCTCCATAATCCTTAAATGGAAGACGTTTGGGACGACCAGAATCCTTCCTAGAGCTGGCCGATCGGCCAAACTGAGCTATCGGGGGAGAAGATCACTGTGGCTGAGCTCCAGAGATGCAGTCGGGAGATGAGAGAAAGTTGTAGAAAGTCAACCATCACTGCAGCCCTCCACCAGTCGGGGCTTTATGGCAGAGTGGCCCGACGGAAGCCTCTCCTCAATGCAAGACACATGAAAGCCCACATGGAGTTTGCTAAAAAACACCTGAAGGACTCCAAGATGGTGAGAAATAAGATTCTCTGGTCTGATGAGACCAAGATAGAACTTTTTGGCCTTAATTCTAAGCGGTATGAGTGGAGAAAACCAGGCACTGCTCATCACCTGTCCAATACAGTCCCAACAGTGAAGCATGGTGGTGGCAGCATCATGCTGTGGGGGTGTTTTTCAGCTGCCGGGACAGGACGACTGGTTGCAATCGAGGGAAAGATGAATGCGGCCAAGTGCAGGGATATCCTGGACGAAAACCTTCCCCAGAGTGCTCAGGACCTCAGACTGGGCCGAAGGTTTACCTTCCAACAAGACAATGACTCTAAGCACACAGCTAAAATAACGAAGGAGTGGCTTCACAACAACTCCGTGACTGTTTTTGAATGGCCCAGCCAGAGCCCTGACTTAAACCCAATTGAGCGTCTCTGGAGAGACCTAAAAATGGCTGTCCACCAACGTTCACCATCCAACCTGACAGAACTGGAGAGGATCTGCAAGGAGGAATGGAAGAGGACCCCCAAATCCAGGTGTGAAAAACTTGTTGCATCTTTCCCAAAAAAGGCTCATGGCTGTATTAGATCAAAAGGTTGCTTCTACTAAATACTGAGCAAAGGGTCTGAATACTTAGGACCATGTGATATTTCAGTTTTTATTTTTATAATAAATCTGCAAAAATGTCAACAATTCTGTGTTTGTCTGTGAATAAGGGGTGCTGTGTGTACATTAATGAGGGAAAAAAAATAATTTAAATGATTTTAGCAAATGGCTGCAATATAACAAAGAATGAAAAATTTAAGGGGGTCTGAATACTTTCCGTACCCACTGTATACTGCTGCATGCCTTTGGTGAAAAAAATCCCAATAAGTATATAATAATTGGTTTCTGTGAAAGTTATAGCATCTGCAAACTATGGAATTTACACAACCATAGACGCTATACTAGCAATGGCGGGGATCAGCGACTGTGACTGTGACAGTGTGGTGGGCAATCTGGTGCTAACTGACACTGCCTATGAGGGACACTAACTGATTGACATTAACATCGGTAGTGACACTTACACAGTGATCAGCGATAATACCGTACACTGTACTAATGACATGGATGGGTGACAGGGGTGATCAGGAGGGAAATCAAGGGGTTAACTGTGTACCTAACAAGTGTATGTGTGCTGCTTTTACTCACAGGATCTGACTGTCTTTTCTCCCTGAACTTAGAGTTGATTTCAGGGAGAAGAAACAGCGAGATCACAGTTCTATGTGTCCTGATCTACTGACTACCTATCTCATTTCTTGAGGCCCCAAAATGCCAGGACAGTACAAATACTCCTCAAATGGCCTCTTTTGGAAAGTAGACAGTCCAAGGTATTTTGTAAGAAGCATGGTGAGTTTTTTGGAGTTGTAATTTTTTTCACAATTTTTGGGAAAATTAAAAAATTAAGTACATTTTTTTTCACAAAGTTGTCATTTTAACATCAAAATATAAGTATTCAGCGCACATTGAGAAAACACAAAATATTAATATTGCATAGCTAGCTGAACACTCATGGGAAATTCACCACACCGCAAAGCAATATATACAATCAAATAGTGCAGCGCTATGCCGGATGATGCAAAACATATAAAAAGTTCATAAAAAGTCCTTTTAAATTCCAAAGCAATATCGGTATTCCTGGGTATAAATGCTTATACTGGTGGCCGCTCACCTTAGAGATGCAGGCTAAAAAGCCTCTCTCGCGTTTTTACCCCAATGGGTTTCCAAATGCTGTCTCCACAGGTCTGGCCAACCAAAAGTCCTCAGCACATGAGAAAAAGAAACATAAAAATCTAGTGCTCTCTATTTAAAACCATAACAGTTAATAGAGTGAGAAGAGAGTCCCCTTTGTGCTGGGAAAAAACGACATACAGGTGCAGATGTGTAAATAGAGTCTTCCACCACATATATAAACACACTGCCTCTCACCTCCCCTTCAGGACCACAAGGCCCATAATGCACTTTTTCCACTCCGAGTAACACTTTCCAATTGATGTCAGCTAACTTTTTCCCCTTGCTTCCCACAGGCGTTGTACTCCCATGTAAAAAAGGAATTG
>BLSH010023060.1:719341-735434 GCA_018402905.1 Glandirana rugosa
ACGAACTTCGTGATGTAAAATCTATCTTCAAAAGTTGGTGTAAAATACATCTGACTACACAACCTTTACCATATCATAACACACGATCATAAGACACGAGTCCCCAACACACCCCATTATAGTAATGGATATAAGTCACGAGTCTCTGTCCGAAACGTCGTGATTTACTCAATACATTTTACTTATCTTACTCATTGTCAACCAGTAGAATAACTAAATAGAGTGAACAGTGTCGACGAGTGGTCTGATCGACAGACCAGTGTAATGATAATATGGTTATCTAAATAGTATAGTACTCATTTAGTGCTGCAAAGCCTGTCTCTGAGCACTGAATATAGGTAATGATATTACCCCACACAACCCCTGAGCACAGAATACTAGCACACAATACTATACCATTTCCAACACATCAGTCTACATAAAATGTGGTTGAAAACTTCTATCTAAAATGTAGTGCTTCAAGCAAATGGTACCTTTTCTGCTTGATCAAAAAATGAGATAATTATAACATTGCAGTAAAAAGGAAAAGTTTCATTTTAGCTGAACTCCAGGCACATATAAAAGAAACAAATTAATGCAGCTCCGTATTTAAAAATGCAGCACTAAATGCATTTTTGCTATACAAGCACGGTAAGCAAAGGCGTTGCTAGGGGGTGGCTATTGGGGCTATAGCCCCGAGTCTGGGGCCCATAGCCCTGGGTCTCTGACAGGGTGGGTGCAGTTCTGCAATTAGCAGTTATGTCCCAGTTTGGAATGCAGACTGTATATATATATATATATATATATATATATATATATATATATATACACACACACACATACATACATACACATGTATATTTATTACTATTATTATTTATTTTATTACATGTATGCCCGCTCAAGTGTATGTCTTTCTTTACTTCGCTGCTTTGGGCTCTAGCCCCAGATCTTTTGTAGACCTAGCAACGCCCCTGACGGAAAGTATCTATGTTTGACATGGTATCACCTTCTTGCAGTCCCGGTACAGCAGGCCTAAGATGGGAGGCAGAAGCAGCACAAGAAGAGAGCCAGTTGTGCTGCAGTGCTCATGTGCTAACAAGAGACATGATGTTAGAAGGAAAGATCAGAGTGACAGAAAGATGAGCTAATAAGTCTGGTGCTTCTCCTTAGGTTTCCGGTTACAGACTGAGGGAGACTGAGGGACAGACAAGGTCTATATATATTACTTAGGGCCCGTTCACACCTAGACGATTTGCAATCTGACTTGTGTCGCCTCAAATCGCTTAACATCAGAAATCCCATTGAAATTAACAGAGCCGTCTTAATATGCGCTACTCAAGTCGCTCCGACTTCAAGGCGACTTCAGAAAAGGTTCTTGTACTATTTCAAGGCGACTTTTAAGCAATTTAAACCCACAGAAGTCAATGGAAGTCGCTTCCAAGTCGTATCACCGTCTATAAAGAAGCGACTTTACAGGAAAAAGAAAAATATTTTTTTAAGGCAAACCCCCTCCCTCTCTTCTCTGATTGTCCACAGGCAAAGTCGCCTGGCATGGAGGTCGCTTCAAGTCACATTGTAAGTCGCCCAAAATCGCGATGAAGTCGCCTTGAAGTCATGTTCAAATTGCCTATCAAAGTCTAGGTGTGAACTGGCCCTCACTATATCTGGTCTCCCATAGTACACAGAACATGGGAATGCAATTATTTTAGTTAATATAAATTGCTAAATACATTTTCTCATCAGCAGTAAATAGCAGTCTTGTTACTTCTATCAGTGTCTGGTTAAAGCTTGTAGAAGGAGTTTTCTTTCTACTCTGATTGTCCTGTGAGGCTGCAGGACCACTGACCCTCTGTTTGGACAGTGCTGATTTGCCCTGTACTGATCACATGCACTATCCAAAAAAAAATCTCTCTAGCACTACACACCAAACTGAGCATGTGCAGAGTACCCCCAAGGCTATGTTCTATCAGGAGATGGATTGGGGACAGTGGAAGAAGTGGATCAGAGAAGACAGGATCAAACAGCTTTTTTACACAATGCGGAAGATTAACCCCTTAGTTTCCACAGTGAGTATAACAAGCATGCTTAAATGCATATACAGACTGATTTTACTGTTATGGGTTTAGTAATACTTTAACTGTAGCAGACAAAAATCAGGTTGTCTACCCTGTCAGAGAATGCTGTGCTGTGTGGGTGAGCTGTGCAAATCTCAGCACTGGATGGAAAGTGGGCAGGAATTTCTGGGCAGGTAAGACAGCTCTGATTTATGTGTTCCATCTGTGCATGTAGCTGCTTGCTGGGATCTTAGCTTTAAAGTGATTTTAAACCTTTAATTATTATTTTTTTAAAATAACAAACATGTCCTACTCACCTGCTCTGTGCAATGGTTTTGCAGAGAGCAGCTCCGATCCTCCTCTTCTGGGTTTCCCCGCCAGTGCTCAAGGCTCCTCCTGCCTTCCGAGTACACCCACCAACAAACCACTTGCCAGGGGATACTTGTGTGGGCTCGCTCCATAGACACAGAGAGTGAGGCTTTGGCCCGCCCTCTTGTCATAGGATTTGATTGACAGCAGCAGGGGGGCAGAAAATTTAATATCAAGATTGCTCTTACATCTTAGTGAATGAATATTATTGAGACATTTTATAACTGGTCAAAAAAATTAACATTAAGGATAAGTATCTCAAGAACTTCTTTTTTAGTTCTTTGAAATGTTCCTCTCAATGGGCTGTGCTACACGTGGCAAAGTGGCTCATGGGACATTGAGTGTTGCGAGTTGCAAGTTATTTTACTGCAGGTTTTGCTGCATTTGTCACCCGTTTTTCATGCGGCAAAATGTGTGTTTGATTCTGTGTTTAGTGTGCCGTTAATTTATGAAAGATGTGGCAATACACTATACAATCTGATTATACAATCTCTGTACAATCTCCTTTCCCTTTACCAAAACTTTATAATAGAAGGACACATAATCTATCCAATCACTCTATATCGAATCAGGCAAGCCCTTGCACTACATCATGGGTGTCCCATGGGCTGCATGCGGCTACGGGGAGCTTAGCATGCGGCCTAATCCCATCTAGAAGGATGTTGAGGAAGCCAGGCAAATGAGTGCGTGGAGAGATGCCGGGAATGCTGTACAAACATAGTTGATGGGTAAAGGATGTGTGCTAATGAGGTCAGCCGGTAAATTCCTTCCTGGGCCTTTACTGGTTTCTCCATCCCAAATCTACATACCAGCAAATGATGAAGTGTTCTAACAAATACAGCAAGGGCTAAGAAAACTTTTATTTTTCTGTAACCGAGGTACGTTAATGGTATACTGTTACTGGATTTTCGAAAAAAAAAAAAAAAGCAAACATAGCCTTTCAGCCTAATCATTGCCCCGTCTTGTTGCAATGGGCCAGATCTAGAAAATACACAGAATGTGAAAAAATTGGACCTACAGACCCACCACTCTGACTTCAGTAAATAAAGTTTAAAAACAACTCAAAAGAAAAATATACTATCATAGACCAAGTATATATACTGAATATTCAAACCAAAACATCTATCTCTAAACTCTATAAAAATATTGCCTTATTTAAATTAATGAAAAATACAAATATACATGTATATAATAAAATTCCCATCAATGTACCCCACACACAAATCCAAAATTTGTCATGAAGCAGTGTCATGGAACATGTACTCATTGATATATGGTACAGTTCTTGTATCTTCAATTACAATACAATGCCCACACATCTTAGGAGTTACAAGGTGTACAGAACACTACCACAAACCATATTTAACCTATACAGGCCTCAAGTCTATATATTAAGGCAGAAAAGACTATCCATAGTCATAATCAAGCACAGAATTATACATTGCGTGAATTTGGGTTTATGCAGTGTAACTGTACACTCAGTTATATCAAAGCACAGTACCAACTACTCATAGGAATATACAGATGTTACCGACAGCCATTTGGACTAAGTCAATTCTCATATGCATACTCATAGTTTAGCAGTTGCTTCTGATGGTTTCCTTAATTCCCATAAAGGGCATAGATATACAAAATTTCCAACCCAATCAGTAAAATAATCAGCATGTAGGTACCACATGTACTTAGCGGAACATTTGGTCAATTCAATAAAAGAATTGTCACATTCAGGTATGGAGGCTGAGATGCTAGGAGGGATCCCCTTGCAGAGTGCCCCTGGAGGTGGAACAGGGAACATGGTTTCCTAGAGGACATGATAGTTTGTTTGGATAAAGCTTATCCTATCTTGAACGGCTGGTACTACTGGGAATTCAGGAATGGTGGGTAGGAAAGGCAGAAGCGAGGGATGAAATCCGTAATTATCCCAGAAGGGTGACTGATTGGTGGCAGCACGCACTGAGTTATTGTATGTGAATTCAGAGCATGGCAGCAAAGAGACCCAGTCATCTTGGGAAAATGAGCAGAAACAACATAGACATTGTTCCAGAGTCTGATTTGTCCTCTCTGCTTTGCCGTTACTCTGAGGATGATAGGCAGAGGAAAGATATTTCAATTGAGGTCAATTGTTTTCCAAACCCCGAAATGCCCAGCAAGTTGATGATCAAGGAACCTTTGCAGGGTTTGCAATCTGACTTCCTGAGGGACAAACATTTTGTCCTGGTGCCACAGGAACCATTCGTGGTTTCTTAAGGATGAAATTTCTGGCTCTGAGCACTGGAGAAAGGCCTGCTCAATAGATGCCCTTAAGTCTGGTTGCATTAAAAGAAAATTTTGAGTAGACAGGATAGTGCCAGGGATGGTTTCTTCTGGAGTGTCTGGAAACATCCGAGAAAGAGCATCAGCCTTTCCATTCTTAGATCCTGGGCGGTAAGTAATATGAAAATTGAACCTAGAAAAGAACAATGCCCACCGAGCTTGTCAAGGTTTCAAATGTCTGGCAGTCCTAAGATATTCTAGATTCTTGTGATCTGTAAAAATCATAATGGAATGTGCAGCACCTTCGTGCAAGTATCTCCATTCTTTCAAGGCTGTTTAAATGGTCAAAAGCTATTGGTCCCCAACATCGTAATTTCTTTCTGGCTGGCTCATTTTTCGTGAAGAGAAAGCTACGGGATGTAGTAGCGACCTGGGACCCTGTCGTTGGGACAAAATGGCACCTGTGGCCACTTCTGAGGCGTCCACTTCCAGGGCATAGGCCAAAGCAGGGTCAAGATGCTGGAGAGCTGGTGCTGAAACAAATACAGGATTGGCACAGTCTCTTGTGTAACTAGCCCAGAACTGGGCAGGGAGCCATCGGCCAGATGTACTCTCAGCCGCTGTTCTTTCACAACAAGGGGAATTCCCAGTTTCCCAGTGGCACTACGGCCATTTCCCTGACAAAAATACATGAGCTAAAGCAGTTTCTTCATCTTCCCATGGGATTTCAAGGGAAAAGTACGGTGATATTGCTTATCCTATTATGCTGTGTTCCTTTTAAGAGTGGAATACTGTGATATTAGTTTTCTTGTAATGCCAGGGTCCCTTTAAGATGATATTTTTTATACAACCATTAGCCGACCGCAATACGTATATATACGTTGCTGTTTGCAAGTGGTTTACCGGGATTATGGCTGAAGATATTAGCTAAAACCTGGTACCGTTTTTTTTCCGACTTTCTCATAAAACCTGGTCTGAGAGTCTCATGAGCCCCTCGGAATGGTTCCCGCAGCTGCGCCACAAACGTTAGAGCAAGAGCAATAATTCTAGCCCTATACCTCCCTGTAACTCTAAACAAATAACCTGTAAAGGCATTTAAAGCGTTGCCTATGGAGATTTTTAACCACTTCAATACCATGCACTTTCCCCCCTTCCCGTCCAGACCAATTTTCAGCTTTCATTGCCATTGCATTTTGAATGACAATTGCGCAGTCATGCTATACTGTACCCAAATGAAATTTTTATCATTTTTTCCCCCACAAATAGAGCTTTCTTTTGGTGGTATTCGATCACCTCTACGGTTTTTATTTCTTGCACTACAAATAAAAAAAGACCAAAAATTTTGAAAAAAAAATGTTTATCTTTGTTTCTGTCACAAAACTTTGTAATTAAGTACGTTTTCTCCTTCACTGATGGGCGCTGATGAGTCTGCACTGAGGGGCACTGATGAGGCTGCACTGACGGGCACTGATGAGGCAGTTCTGATTGGCACTGATGAGGCGGCACTGATGATGAGGCACTTATATGCAGCACTGATGGGCACTGATAGGCGGCACTGATAAGCAGCACTGACGGCACTGATAGGTGGCACTGATGGGCACTCATAGGTGACACTGATGGGCACTGATACGTGGTGCTGATAGATAGATAGAACTGTTAGGAAGGCACTGGCTGGCATCACATATGGGCACAGTGCCATCCCTATAGTGCACTGAATGCCCCTGGTGGTCTAGGGTGAGCTCCCTGGTGGTCCCTGGGTGGCCTCCTGATGGTCTCCCTGGTGGTCCTGGGTGGCGATCCTGGGGGGGGGGCTGCTCTGATAAACAATCAGCGCAGACCCCCCCTGTCAGAAGAGCCGCCAATCGGCTCTCCCCTACTCAGGTCTGCAGACGCGAGTAGAGGAAAAGCCGATACACGGCTCTTCCTATTTACACTGTGATCAGCCATGATTGGTCATGGCTGATCATGTGATAAACAGCTTTCAATGGAAGTTCTTTACCAAGATCGTTAATGCGGTACGGCAGATTGACACAACGCACCACCGATTGCCACGATGCGTGCGATCACGGGTTATCCGACCAGACATCATATGACGTCCAGTTAGGATAACTGAATCACTGCCCGGCCGCCATTTGTCTATAGGCCGGGCGGGAAGTGGTTAAGTACCGTAGTTTGTCCCCATTCCATGATTGTGGGCAATTTTAAAGCGTGACATGTTAGGTATCTATTTACTTGGTGTAACATCATCTTTCACATTATATATAATAAAACAGGGTAACTATTGTGTTTCAATTTTTTTTAATTCATGAAAGTGTATTTTTTCAAAAAATATTGAGCTGGCAAAACCGCTGCGCAAATACCATGTAATATAAAAATTGCAATTATCGCCATTTTATTCCCTTGGGTGTCTGCTAAAAAAAAAAATGTAATGTTTGGGGGTTATAAGTAATTTTCTAGCAAAAAAATACTGATTTCAACTTGTAAACAAAAAGTGCCAGAAAAAGCCTGGTCTTTACGTGGATAATCAAGTTTATTGTTTCCCTTTAGGAAGACTCAATAAAATTCCAATCTCCCGTGAGTAACCATGTAAAATAGTTCAGTAGTGCTAATATTTACCAATTCGTTTTTCATCACCATTTTTGCTTTGTTGCTTTTTATTTGTTTTATTATGTCTGGTTTCTTGCTTTTGTGTCTCCTTCTAATTTTTACTTTTCAGAAACTATTCTTTTCCCACAGCCTAATTCCCTTGTGCAGTCATTGTGATGAATTTATAACAAAGAGGACTCCCTTATGTACAGTGAGTGGTGGGACTTGTTCACACATAGGCGATCTGACTTGCGATCTGACCCCGCACAGTGCGACTTCAGCGCGGCTTGCAAACGACTTGTTTAATAGAAGTCAATGCAAGTCACCCCAAGAGTAGTACAGGAACCTTTTACTAAGTCGGAACGACTTGAGTCGCTCTTATTAGAGCGGTTCCATTGCAATGCATGGAGACGACTTGTCAAGTGACTTGTGTGAACCGGCTCTTGCAGTGCAAAAATGCAAAAAAAAAACTTCTAAAAGCAGGTAAAACAGGCAGTGTATCTTTTCCTATCATCCTCTTTAGAATCATATCTACTACCAAAAGACAGGTGCTTAAAGTGCGTAAGCCTCTATGTATACATAGATGTCCTAAACTGTACAGTGTAGTTTGTCTAAATGTTTAAAGCAATAATCCAGGCTGGCTACATTTAAGTTAATACTATAGTAAACCACATTAAATTATGGGCTTGCATAACTCTGTTACATGAAATACACCCACGTCACACTCAACAAATACATATTTTAATATTTAATCTCTAAGAAAAAGAAAAGTGACAAAAGAATAGCATTTCATTTGGTGGAGCCGCTTATTGCTTCACCTGGATTTTATTTCATTACCGTGGCACTGTGTATATTGGAAGTAAGCGATGGCGCTGCAATATTGCTTAATGCAGCGGCGTTGCCAGAACAAAAAAAATGACACTGCCTCAATGCTATGCATACATAAGCTTCCCAGCAGACCTCTCGTGCATATAAAACAAAAATATTCCCCTTAGAGATGTTAAAATACACGCACCCCTTACTCTCCTTGATTCTTCTTTTAAAGGATTAGAAAGCGGCACAGTTTGATGCCAGTCTCTCCTTTTTAACTATAGTTTATGATCTACTACTTATCTTGCTATACGGCTGATAAGAGTAAACTGCAGTAATGCTTCAAACTCAAAGATGAAACAATTTAGAATCCTCGCCTGAGGCTCTCGTTGCTTCGGCTCCTGCTGCTCTGTTTCCCAGAATTCCCTCTTTTACCTGCTCGTTGGGCTGCCTCAGCCCTGGTCAGGAAGTGCTGAAGTTCTTTCAGTTTCTCGTGCTGCTCCTCCAAGGGTTTTTGTTGCCATATGGCTGACCCAGGCCCTCCAGCATCCCTCAAGGCATTCCACTTCTGGATCAGAGCAAAGAGTTCTGAGAAAGACTTGTGATAGCCTTGGCGCAGCATTTCTATGCAGATGCTGTGCTTGAACGAATTCTGATAGCTGCATAGTAAAAAAAAAAAAAAGAGGGAAACAAATAATTCAATAGCTTCATAATTACAATAGCCAATGTAGTTAGAACATGCATCACATTACCTTTTACTGTTAATTTCATTTTAACAATGTCCCTAATGTTCCTCGTCCCGCTGTGCGGAATACATGTGCTGTAATCAAGTGTCTTGTTATACATCTGTCATTAGCCTGCAGTTTACAGGCTGCTTAGAATACAGTGAAAGAGCTATACTGACACCTCACAGAACAACGCACCATGACACAAGTACAGCATTGTTATCCTGGCTTTCTATTAGAACTCCAGGACAGGCCTGCATAAAGCTCTGGTGACTCCAACAGGCCACTGCATGTCAACAAAACATTTCTCATCTCCGCTTAAAATGCATTAAAATAACTGTTTACAAAGTGTATTGATTCCTATGTACACCCTCTAGAGCAGTGGTTCTAAACTCCTGTCCTCAGGACCCACCAACAGGCCAGATTTTAACCACTTCAGCCCCGGAAGGATTTCACACTTTAGGACCAGAGCGCTTTTTGCGACTTGGCACTGCGTTGCATTAACTGACAATTACGCAGTCGTGCGACATTGTACCCAAACAAAATTTGCGTCCTTTTTTCCCCACAAATAGAGCTTTCTTTTGGTGGTATTTGATCACCTCTGTGCCATTTCTGATCGCCGCTATAAACAAAAGAAGAGCGATAATTTTGCAAATAAACCCAAATGTCTTACTTTTTGCTAAAATACAAATCCAAAAAAAAAATATAAAAAAACATTTTTTTCCATCGGTTTTGGGCGATTTATATTCTTCCTCATATTTTTGGTAAAAAAAAAAATCGCAATTGCCGTTTATTGATTGGTTTGCGCAAAAGTTGCCCCGTTTACGGATGAGAATTAATTTCTGGGGTTTTTATTTATTTATTTATTTTACTAGTAATGGCGGCGATCTGCGATTTTTAGCAGTACTGTGATATTGCAGCGGATATGTCGGACCATGTTGACACTTTTTTGGGACCATTGGCATTTATTACTGTGATTACTGTGTAACTGTCATTGGCAATAAAGGGGTTAACCTGCAGTGGGCGCTCTAAGAGTTAACTGTGTTCCCTGGGCGTGTTCTAACTGTGCGTGGGCTGCCCTGGCTGGGGGAAGGAGGTGATCACAGCTTCCATATAGAGGAAGCCTGTGATCACCGCCCTTCCCCCTCTAACAGAACGGAGATCCGTGTTTATATACAGGGACCTCCATTCTTTCACTGCGGGGGCCATCGTGGGTAGTCGGTGGCAATCGAGTCCACCCCACCCGCTCCCTGGCCCCCTGAACACAGTGAGCGCGCTCACAATGAGTGATACCGTCATATGACGGCGGTTTGCGATATCGAGCCACTTTGCCGCCATCAGACACCAGTCGGCAAGTGGTTAAGTATTACCTTGGGGATATGCAGACTAGAATACTGCAATCACTGAGCAGCAAATGATATCACCTGTGATGTATTTCAGTTATCTTGCAAACCTGGCCTGTTAGTGGGTCCTGAGGACAGGAGTTGAGAACCACTGCTGTAGTGGATGATTATTAATGTCTTGAACAGGAATATTGTGTTTGCCATGGACACTCCATGTTCTGCGCCAGCTACTACTAAAGGGAAAAATCAGGATAGCAATTAAGGAACTACTAATGACAAGCTGACGATAGCAACGCAAGTATCTGAGCTGTCATTCTTGTCCTTGTTTTTCTATTTATTGCAACATGCATAATCCGGGTCAATAAGTAGTAAAGCTAGGATACATATGGGAGCCCCAAGGCTATTTTCACACTGGGGGTGGTGGGGCATTAGCGGTAAATCCCCGCTAGTCACAGCGGGGATTTAGCGCTGTTAGAGCGGCGCTACAGCTGCGGGAGCGGTGCGCTTTTAACCCCCCCACAAGGGGTTAAAACGGGGTTAAAAGTGCCCGCTCTCTGCGCTCCCGAGGCGGTGTGCAGCCGCTTCAGAAGCGCTGCCCCATTGTTTTCAATGGGCAGGGGCGGTGGAGGAGCAGTATATTACCGCTCACCGCACCGCCCCAAAGATGCTGCTTGCAGGACTTTTTGTAATGTCCTGCAAGCGCACCGCCCCAGTGTGAAAGCACTCCGGCTTTAACATTGGGGGTGGATTTTTGAGGCGCTTTACAGACATTATTTTTAGCTAAATAGCGTCTGTAAAGCGCCTCAGTGTGAAAGGAGCCTGAAGCATGTACAATTAAAAAAACAAGTCAAATTTCCTGGTAATCTTATAGCCTATTCAAAATGTATTAAAAATTAGCACAAGAGACCACTTCAACCCCGGAAGGATTTGCCCCCTTAAACCTCGTACACACGATACGATTGTTGTACGACCGCACGTCCAACTTTTCCCACAATCGGCTGTCCATGATTATGTCTAGCATACTGACATTAGTCAAATTATCGTTCAACAAAGCCAAACGTAGTGACGTGTTGCAAGCATATAAAGATGGTTCAGGTGAATGTGAATTGTAAATTACGGATGCAGGTTTACACGACCAAAGCCTTTCTGGATTCCTAGCATGCATGTTTGTACTTACAACTTTGTTTGTCCAACTTCTGTACAGACAAGCCGAAAATTGTCGGCAGACAAAAGATTTCTAGTTTGCTCATACAACTTCTGTTGGACGATAATTCAAAATCGGCTGTTGAATGGAGTGTACTAACGGTCAGATTATTGTACGACAATTGTTGGCCGATAATTGTACCGTGTATAAGGGCCTTAAATGACCAGGCCATTTTTTGCGATACGGCACTGCGTTGCTTTAACTGACAATTGCGAGCTCATGTGACACTGTACCTAAACAAAATTGATGTCCTTTTTTCCCACAAATAGAGCTTTCTTTTGGCGTCATTTGATCACCTCTGTGTTTTTTATTTGTTGTGCTATAAACAAACAAACAGCGACAATTTTGGAAAAAAAAACAACTTTTTTTTACTTTTTGCTATAATGCATATCTAAAAAATAAATATAAAGAAACAAATGTATTCATTAGGCCGATATATATTCTACTACATATTATTGGTAAAAAAACAAATTGCAATAGGCGTATATTGATTTGGTTGCGCAAATGTTATCCCATTTACAAACTATGGGATAGATGTAGGGACTTTTATTTATGTTTTTATTGTTTTTATTAGTAATAGCAGCGGCAATCTGCAAGGACTTCGAAATTGCTGTGGACAAATCTGACCCCAACTGACACTTTTTGGGGACCAGTGACATTATTACATTAATCAGTGCTATAAAAAAGCTGTGATCAATGTAAAATGACACTGGCAGGGAAGGGGTTAACAGTAGGGGGCGATCAAGGGGTTAACTGTGTTCCCTAGGTGTGTTCTAACTGTAGGGGGGTGGGCTTACTGGGACATGACAGAGATCACTGTTACCGATGACTGGGAACAATAGATCTCTGTCATATTCCCTGTCAGAAAGGGGATCCATCTTGTTTACATAGGCAGATCCCCATTCTGCCTCCATATTAGGCGATCACGGGTCGCCGGTGGACATCGAGTTCGTCCGACCTGCGGGCACACTCCCGCAGCGTGCAGCGGGCACGATTGCACGCCTGCCCACAGCAATTTGCGCAGGAAAGCCGACCTGCTGCCGTATAACGACGGTGGATGGTCGGCAAGTGGTTAAAGTGATTGTAAAGTCTAGTTTTTTTTTCCTATAAAAATAATAAACATGTTATACTTATCAGCTCTGTTGCAGTGGATTTGCACAGAGCAGCCCGGATCCTCCTCTTCTCAGTGTCCCTCTTCTGTGATCCTGGCCACTCCCTCCTGTTCAGTGCCCCTACAGTAGGCAGCTTGCTATGGGGGCACCCAAGCCGAGTCACAGCTCCCTGTGTCCATTCAGACATGGAGCCCCAACCCAACCACGCCCCCTCTCTTCCATGATTGGCTAGCTGACTTTAATTGACAGCAGTGGGATCCAATGGTGCCGCTGCTGTGTCTCATCCAATCAGGAAGGGGAATCTCGGATGGCTGAGACAGTTGTGGACATCGCTGGACAGAGAGGGACCTCAGGTAAGTGTCAGGATATAGAATGCATTTATAGAATGCATTAAGATAAAACTCCTTCTGCCTTTACAACCCCTTTAATTACTTTCAATAAGTTGTGTTCCACTCCCTTGTGCTACTGTGTGCTCCTTTAGATGAAATCTTTCTTCTCCAATGTCCCCCACTCCCCACTGCCATAATTCATACTGACTTGCGTTAAAATGTATGGAAAATGCATGTACATTTCCATCCATTTTAGTCACGTTTTAACGCGCACTGACGTCCGTTGGCATTCATTTTGTTGTCCATTGACATACATTTTGGCGTTCTTTGACATGCATGAGCAGAGTTATGGTGTGAATAGGACACATTGGAAATTATTGTTTTTTTAGACGTCCTTCCATTGATCTGCGTTTTACAGCTGCACTAAAATGCAGAGAAAAGCATTGGTGTGAATTTGCCCTAATACAGCTAAGGGGCTCATCAGGCACTCAACGAGAAAGTCTGACTACAGCTGCCCTGTCCATCAGAATGGCCATGCATAGAAGCTGGACTACTGCTTTTATGCATGAAAAATGATCTATGAAGGTGGGGGCTGGACCTATCAATCCTCCACCCATCCTCCATTCTTATTAGTAGAAATTAGAGAAGGGAAGTCTCCCCAGTGGAACACAGACAGAAAATGAAACCTGACATAGATTTAAATCTTTTTACTTCAGATAAACTTTATGTGTTTAACTAAGGAAGGTACAGTGAGGGAGAGAAGTATTTGATCCCCTGCTGATTTTGTACGTTGCCCACTGACAAAGAAATGACCAGTCTACAATTTTAATGGTAGGTTTATTTTAACAGTGAGATACAGAATAATAACAAAAATATCCAGAAAAACACATTTCAAAAAAAGTTACAAATTGATTTGCATTTTAATGAGTGAAAAAAGTATTTGATCCCATATCAGTCAGCACGATTTCTGGCTCCCAGGTGTCTTCTATACAGGTAACGAGCTGAGATTAGGAGCACTCTCTTAAAGGGAGTGCTCCTAATCTCAGCTTGTTACCTGTATAAAAGACACCTATACACAGAAGCAATCAATCCGATTCCAATCTCTCCACCAATGCCAAGATCAAAGAGCTGCCCAAGGATGTCAGGGACAAGATTGTAGACCTACACAAGGCTGGAATGGGCTACAAGACCATTGCCAAGCAGCCTGGTGAGAGGGTGACAACAGTTGGTGCGATTATTCGCAAATGGAAGAAACACAAAATAACTGTCAATTTCCCTTGGTCCGGGGCTCCATGCAAGGTCTCACCTCGCAGAGTTTTAATGATCATGAGAACGGTGAAGAATCAGTACATAACTACACTGGAGAATCTTGTCAATGATCTCAAGGCAGCTGGGAACATAGTAACCAAGAAAACAATTGGTAACACACTACGCCATGAAGGACTGAAATCCCCTGCTCAAGAAAGCATGTACAGGCCCGTCTGAAGTTTGCTAATGAACATCTGAATGATTAAGAGAAGAACTGGATGAAAGTGTTGTGGATGGATGAGGCCAAAATCAAGCTCTTTGGCATCAACTCAACTCGCCGTGTTTGAAGTAGGAGGAATGCTGCCTATGACCCCAAGAACACCATCCCCGCCGTCAAACATGGAGGTGGAAATATTATGCTACAGGGGACAGGACAACTTCACTGTATCAAAGGGACCATGGACAAGGCCATGTACTGTCAAATCTTCCCTCAGCCGGGGGAATTCAAAATGGGTCGTGGATGGCTATTCCAGCATGACAATGACCCAAAACACATGGCCAAGGCAACAAAGCAGTGGCTCAAGAAGAAGCACATTTAGGTCCTGGAGTGGCCTAGCCAGTCTCCAGACCTTAATTCCATAGAAAATATGTGGAAGAAGCTGAAGGTTCGAGTTATGTAAGTCTCGAAACCTTAATGACTTGGAGGCAACAAGGATCTGCATAGAGGAATGGGGCAAAATTCCTCCTGAGATGTGTGCAAACCTGGTGGCCAACTACAACAAATGTCTGACCTCTGTGATTGCCAACAAGGGTTTTGCCACCAAGTACTAAGTCATGCTTTGGGAAGGGGTCAAATAATTATTTCACTCATTAAAATGCAAATCAATTTATAACTTTTTTGAAATGCTTTTTTCTGGATTTTTTTGTTGTTATTCTGTCTTTCACTGTTAAAATAAACCTATCATTAAAATTTTAGACTGATCATTTCTTTGTCAGTTGGTAAACGTACAAAATCAGCTGGGGATTTCTCCTCACTGTAATTCATATTTCTGGAATACAAAAATCTCCATCTTTAGTTGGAAAGCTCATTGCGATGGGACGCAAAAACCTGCAAGACAAAGGCATAATGAGCTAGTACGCATCGGATACTAGCTCATTACGAAATACTTACCTTAGATCAAAAGAGGTTGCAGCGGTCCCCGTTGTGACTGGTGACATGTCTCCCGGAGTTTTTTCCGGAGCCGTGATGACGTCACATCCGTGCATGCATGAGGGAGCCGCCAGTCACAGCACAGGTCCTCAAGAAACGGCACCAGCGGACCGTTTCTTCAGTGCGCATGTGCCGATGATATCGGCAGATACGGATACAGTGAATGTCTCCTAAAATGTGCACGTTTAGATATTAGAGATATTCACGGTACCTACAGGTAAGCCTTATTATAGGCTTATCTGTAGGTACAAGTGGTGTAACTAGGTTTACAACTACTTTAGGAGCAGATAAAGACTCACAATCTAGCAATTCTGCCATTTGTTAGATAGAGCAGTATAACATAATATCTATGCCTTCAAATATTTCTGAGAGCCAATACTGTTTTACTACAACTGCAAAGTTTACTGTATCCTGTGTGTTTTATGCTGCCGAAATCCTGGCAGAAAAAAACAACGTCTGATGGCATACTGAAATGTTTTAACTACCATATATACTCGTGTATAAGTCGACCCGTGTATAAGTCGACCCCCCTACTTTTGCCCAAAAAATATGGGAAAACTTATTGACCCGCGTATAAGCCTAGGGTGTGAAATGCAGCAGTCAGAACACAGGGACAGGGAGCCAGAACACAGGGACAGTGAGCCAGAACACAGGGATTTTAGCCAGGACACAGGGATTTTAGCCAGAACACAGGGATTTTAATGCCAAAACACAGGGATTTTAATGCCAGGACACAGGGATTTTAATGCCAGAACACAGGGATTTTAATGCCAGGACACAGGGATTTTAATGCCAGGACACAGGGATTTTAATGCCAGGACACAGGGATTTTAATGCCAGAACACAGGGATTTTAATGCCAGGACACA